>JAOTNS010000362.1:0-70687 GCA_028476615.1 Culter alburnus
ATCTCTGAATATGAAGATAATTGTTGATCATCAGATGTTGAGTGACTCTATGGCCAGTATCAGGAATAATACAGTATGATCTGTATGTATCAATACACACTCTGAGATCACAACGTGAATGTGTGCAAGAATAAACGAGCATGTTCAATCACTCTTTCCAGACTAATTCCACTAAATGTCTTTAGAGAAATCCAGATTTCTTTACCTGTGAGAAGTGAAGAGAGAATGATCAGTCCCAGCAGACACAGATCACACTGATCAGCCATTTTCCTGTTTCTGTCAGTCTTTCTTTCATTATATAGTTACAGCTCTTTCTTCAGACAGGAAGGGCGTCGTGTCTAAAGAAGAACTTCCTCTGATCTGAACTGAGTGTTGAAATTCTGGTATATAGTTGTTATTTAGTGGCAATGCCAATGCATAATGGAGAAGTGTGATTTGTTCTTCACTGATGTTTAAAATGTAAGTACAGTACACTTTCTACTGTAATAGGAACAGTCCCTGAAGATCACTCATGGTTGAGTTTCAAGAGCACAATGGTAACAGCTCGGAGTTTACCTACAGTCATTCTGTTTCCACACAGACTTTGACACCGACAGCAGCTGTCAAACATGTTCTTCACTGTGAGAAAGTGTAAACCACACTGACTCAACACACATCTGATCTGAGCACAGTTCTTTGCATTAGTGTTAGTTTCACTTCTTTCTTTTAGCTGTTTCTTCATGCAGTTCAAATCTAGAAACAAATCATTAAATTATTAGTGATAAAAGTGGTTTGTTAATAAAAGACTATTTATTATAAATGTTATAAATCTCAGTTGTTTTAAAGCAGATAAATCAAGTGTAGAGTCAGTTCTGGCAGGTCACGTCAGTCAAACTTTCATCAGCTGACTGTCAGGTGACTCACGTCTACCTATAGGAATACGACGCCTATCACAGCATCCATATATAAGCTCCTCAGTATTATCAGCAGCTATCGCCTTTCTCAGTTAATTAAATGGTGAATTCAACAGGCAAAACAGCATCATCTCACTAGGAAGTGTGCAATCGGGAATTAGCGAGAGGGATTCGTTCCCCACACGGATTTCACCTCTTGAACACGTGAATTCACCGCATTGATCATAAGCCGCCTGATTTGGAAGTGACTGAGTTAGCATTGCTTCTTTCATCGCTGCTATTAGCTATGGACTCACTGAAGTTATACTAATGACTGACTCAAGAACAAGTTCAGATGGATCCGGATCTGCAAAGGATTTCAAGAGAAGACTATTTCACTCTCCTTCATCTCTGAATGTTTCCACGAAGCTAAGCTCCTTTTAATGCTCATGGGTTTAAAGCTATCAGGTTATGGGCAACATGTTTGTGCAAAGTTTTTGCGATCGTATTGGCAATGTGCGTTACTATAAGCATACTATAAGCACATGCTGTGGTAAGTTTATGCTGTGGTCACTGAACTAAATTTCAGTCAAGGAGATGCCATCAAAGAGCACCCATAGCCAGGGCCGCATTAAGACTACAAGGGGCCCCTGGGCTTTACCTCTTGAGGGGGCCCTTCATCCACCAGCACTATTACCTACATTCAGGGGTTAAATTGGGCCGGGCTGTGTCCCGGCACATAGTCTTACGAGGGCTCGACATACGCTTGTCCGGGACTGCGGGACACGTGGATTTTTGAAGTGAAAGAGAATTTTACTTGCCTGACAGATAAGTAGCTTGATTAAAATGTCAATAACAACCACACGCGGAGATATAATCTAGCTTAGTGGATGTACTGGCGGTGATATTGCGCTGTTGAGGATCACGTAACCTCTTTAGGAGAATTCAAAACAAATGAGCTCTATTCACACAAAGAAACTCAGTTATCATGTTGCAATAAAAATTCAAGGGGTTTAGCTTGCTATTTACGACATATGATAAAGTTAGCATCACACGACCGAAAGTGCGAATTCCTGAATACACCTCGATTGAAATTGACACTAATTTCATACAACAGTCCAATAAACAAGTAGTTAATATCAATCACTTACGTTTTAGATGCAATATGCCTGTTTTTTGTTCTATTGTAGCAGCGAAAATAGTTCCAAACAAAGCAGAACCAGTGCATCTCGCAGCTGCGCTCAGCCGTTTCGAATGATTCAGCGTTTTGAACGAATCGGTTGAGTGAAGATTCAATCGCCCCAATCATAACAACTGCTTCAATCTTGATTCAGAGTGAATCGTTGAATAAATGACTCAGTGGCTCACTCATTAAGACGTCACTTGCCGCCATCTACTGGCGGTTAATTTCATGTTTAAAAGTATAAATTTCCCACCAGCATTTCTTATTTGTTTATTCAAAAATATTTAAAGAATGTCATAACATTATTGAACGCAGTTGTACTTTCAGTGTAAATTATTTAATTTGGTAACAGCCCTATAGTGTCTTACTATTTTAATTTATCAAATGTAAGAATATGAAATAAAATAAAAGATTTGCATAGTAATAATTTTTTTTTTTTTTTCCCAGACAAGCTACTTTTTTACTCTGACAGTAAATGACCAATTTAGTTGTCCAAGGACAAGCACAAAACAAGGCTTAATGTCGAACTCTGTATTTGTATTTATATTCTGTCCTTTAATGGTAGCATCACTCTTATATTTGATACTGACACAAAGGAGAAGGCACAGGCCTATAGAAATATTTTATTGTCATCAGATGTAGCTTTCACACTACCAGCATCTATAGAATGATTTTGATCAGCATTTTATTGTTCATAGCAGAGGGCTCTCTCAACTTGTTATATTTTACAGTTTGTCAAATGATACGATTTTGTAGTCTTTGCATACACATGCACCCCCGAAAGCTGAAACCACAGAGCCCCCCACATAACAATCCCAATTTAACCCCTGCCTACATTCACCTCAATCTTCTTAATCACAAAGTGCAAGTTATCAGCCTTTATTTTGCATGAATAAATGCCATTACCAAAACATCCAATCTATTGGTCTGTTTATAAAATATAAAATATCACTGCATGAACTACATATTGGCACAAGTCTGAACTATTTGTACAGGCTACTCATTTCGAAGGTTGCATGCTCCGGAGGTCCATTTGAAGGCTGTATACGTCATGGAGGCCGGTCATTTAAGAAAAACAACCGTTGGATTGGCAAAGTAAAAAGAAAATACAGCATTTTGCACCTGGATGAATAACCACAATTTTCTTATGGTTACTTTTCTTAAATAAGACATCCTTAATGATGTATGCAGTCTTCAAATGAGAGCTCCGAGACGCAGCCTCTGAATGAGACGCAGATTCGAACAGTAACCAAGGCGCCAGTTTTTACCATTTCAATACAGCGTGAGTCCTTGTCTTTTGGAATGCAGCAAAGTGGATTTGCTTTCACACTGTAAAGATGTCATGCAACATTCCAACAACACAAACCAAACTCTCCAGTCTCCTTTTTGAAGCCTCAGTCTTCCAGTCTCAGGGTTTGAAGGCGTCAAAATAGATGTGTTCGCGAGCAACCGGCTGCCATTACGCAAAATTTTTACATTGTTATGTAGATTCGTAACAGGAAGTGAGAACTGGAATGCTCATTTCGGCAGTCAGAATCATTCATTCTTTAAGGGAAAAATTACTTTTTTTATCCTTCACTTGATCTTTAACAATGTGACAAAAACACAGGCAGTTCGACCCAAATGTGTTAATGTCATGATTGTTACATCTATTTGCATTAGTTTAATCCAGCTGGTCGCTTTTATTGATTCGTTTGCAGCAAAGTTGCATAATTTAAAAACTAGTCATGAGAAAGCAAACTGTATCGTTATGCAGCAGACATATAAACAAATCCAAATGCATTGATTTCAGTTCTCTTTTTAACATTACTGTAATACAATACAAATCTTATTTAAATAATAATCAGTGTTCTAAAATGGAAGCAAATAATACATACATACAATAGTGTCTACTGTCAATGCTATAGGTTGTGTAAATATTTAAAGATTCATCTTTAAATGACTGTTTGGATTTATGCATTTATCATTTAGCATTACTGTTTGGATTTATATGAAATGGTAACACTTTATAATAAATTCCATCTGTAAGGTTAATTGAAGTATTGTTCATTGTAATTTCAACATTTCAACATTTTAGTGCAGTTCCTCATTGAACGTTTTCAGAAACTGTATTTTTGTATGAATTGTATTTTTATTGGACTACTGACGACTGTAGGGTTTAGTGAGTGAAGGGTCGCACGTCGGTCGAGAAGTGCACCACGTCTTTAAAATTCAAACACATTGTCTTCTTTGGGGCTGTTCACACAGAACGCGCTTTTCTGAGTTACTTTTTCTTTGTTTTCTATGTAAACATGCGCTAGAAGGACGTGCAGAACCGTTGCGCTCGCGTCTTGATGCATGACATGGCGTTCTAAAGCCATGATCAGTTCAGCTAAGTTAAAAAAAGTTTTAAAAAGCGTCTCGAGACCTTGCGGTTTCCCCCATTCCACTGCCCGCGTCTCGCGTTTTTCAAAGCAAAAACACAGCGCCACTGGGTCTGTCCGCGTTGTCCAGATACTGATACTTAGTTGCTTGCTGCTAGACGCAGCGTGTCGTAATGAACTTCATGCGCAGGACCGCACATGTATTCAAATCAAAGTGATGTTAAAGGGACAGTCATCACATTATAAAATGCGGTTATATTTTTTTCCGGCATCACCAGGGCCCTCCCTCAGCCCGGGGCCCTGGGCTTAAGCCCAGGTAAGCCCGTGCATTAATGCGGCCCAGAATATATTACACTACATTACAGTTCCATATCGGCTATTGTCATGATCTCCAGTCACCATGCCTGTGCTGAGGTGACTACATCACTTATCACTCATTACTACATGTTTCATGTGGAAAAAACTAACGCCCAAATAAAGGCAGGAACACACCAAGCCGATGGTCGTCCATCGGGCAGTTTTTGTTCATCGGCCAACTAAGTTTTCTCAGTGTGTTCCACACCGTCGGCTAAAGTTGTTCCTTGTCTGCTTTGTTTCAGGCGATTCGACATGTTGAATCGCCGTCGGAGCTCGTCGGGCCATCTGATCATTCTGATTGGATGTTCAGCTACTGCCACCTGCTGGTACGGAAAGGCATTTCATCTCACGCAGGCGCAGAACGGACGTGTTACTTGGCCGTCGGCTGTCTAGCATCGGTTTGGTGTGTCAGGACAACTTCGGACACAGACGCTGCCGATGTGAGCCAACCCCGCAGTCTGCTTTCGTCACCACTAGTTCGTTGGCATCGACTTGCTGTGTTCCTGCCTTTAAAGTAACTATTATTTACAATAAAGCTTTACTGTACTAATTAGCTACTGCAATATCATCATATCTGATTATACTTTTATTATCAAGTGAAAACATTCATTAATGCATTTACTGATAATATTCCAGCATATGAAGAATATTTAGGCCTATAATCCTGCATGAATTCAGCCTTCCATGAGTTTTGAAGCTTATAGAACAAACGAGTTTAAAGCATTTAAGCACTGGCACCGCAAGCCAAACTGAGCCTTATCTTATTTTGTTAATCACCTGATGTCCTCCATTACCTCTACACTGATTCGTCAATTAGTTAGTCATTTTAACAGAACGCTAAAAATTTATATTTTGTAAAATTTTGGACGGATCCCCCCAACCACCGGCACCCGAAAACTCAATGGTCCTTATTTTAGCTTCAAAACTAATGCCTGCTTTCACAGACAGGGCTTAGATAATCATTGAGCTTCAGTTCAATTAGGGTATTTAAGTAGCTTTTATAAACGTTCACTTGAAAATTAAAATTAGCCCAAGATTTACTCACCCTCAAGTCATCCTAGGTGTATATGTCTTTCTTCTTTCTGATGAACACAATTGGAGAAATATTAAAAAATATCCTGATGCATCCGAGCTTTATAATGGCAGTGAATAGGGTTCACGAGTATGAGCTGAAGAAAGTGTCCTCCATCCTCATTCCTCCATCATAACATGTGCTCCACACTGCTCCGGGGGTTAAAAGGCCTTCTGAAGCGACGTGATCTGTTTTCTGTAAAAAAATATCCATAGTTTAAACAAGTTATGAAGTCAAATATGTAGCTTCCACCAGACCGCCTTCATATACCTGTTACGAAGAAAGTGTAAACTGGCGTCACGGACGTAGCGTAAGCTTTGAGAACTGCAAGAGGTTTACACTTTCTGCGTACATTCAATATGGAAGACGGTCTGGCAGAAGCACAATATTTTACACAAAAGCATCGCTTCACTCAGAAGGCCTTTATTAACCCCCCGAGCAGTGTGGAGAACATGTTTATGATGGATGGATGAGGATGAAGACACTTTCTTCAGCTCATACTCATGAACCCAATTCACTTCCATTATAAAGTCAGAATATTTATTAATACTTCTCTGATTATGTTCATCAGGAACAAGATTGTCATATACACCTAAGATGGCTTGAGGGCGAGTAAAGCTTGGGCTAATTTTCATTTGAACATGCCTTTTAGTCTAGGATAGCTTAAGCCTTGTCTGTGAAACCGTGGTAAAAATTCACCAAAAGACAACAACTTATTTTTTTGCACCTACAATGTTCTAAATTTGAATCATGATTAAATGAAAACATGCAAAAAGGCAAAATTTAATAAAAGTTGTGTAGTTTTGCATCACTAGACGTCTATTACTGTCGGTCGCTGAACATTTCTATCTAATTTCCACGAACTCACGTTGCTTTGCGTCATCTGGCCTGCGGGCACAGTTTGGGCATCTGTCAAACTGTCGTGTAAACACCCCCAAAATGGTGTGAGAATTCACACCCATCAGTCCAAACTGGCTCAGAGATGATCAGATCTCAGTTCCTCTTCTTTCTTTAAGTGTGTGTTTAAACGTCAGCAGAAACATGTTTCCAGACCTCAACAGAGAGCTGACCGCTCTGAAAACACCCCAGAAAACATGCAAGTGTACATCGCTCAATTAAAACTGGACAAAAGGTTATGAAAACAGTTCTGAAAGCACTAGAACTCAAAGCCAGAACACTGTCATGAATGTGGCTCCCTCGTCTCATCCTCCGGACCGCCGGAGGGAGCCATCACCGGAATACTGAATCTCATTCGGACTCCATTACCCATAGGCCCTCATTCCTGGGACTGATTGCACACACACCTGCACGGCATCACACACAGCCTATATAACACACACACTTGCATTCATACATCGCGAAGTCTTGATTTGCTATGGTGGTCATTTCTGAGCGTTATTCCCTGGACTGTTATCTCGTTGTTACTTGGACTGTTACTCTCTGCTGAACCTTTGCTGCCTACCCCGATCTCTGCCTGTGCCCTGGACTGTGTTTGTTTGCCGCCTGTCTTGATCTCTGCCTGTGACCCGACTCTGATTCTCTGCTGCCAGCCTCGACCCCTGCCTGTCCCTGTTTACGGTACTGCTTTGCCCTTGTTTGTAAACACTGCTGTGTTTTAATAAAAAGCTGCAAATGGATCCGCACTCTGTTGACCCTTCATTACAAACACAAAGAGGACAAAAGAAAGTGTGTTTTAGTGGTTTTAGACATGAAGGTCTAAATATATCCAGGTCTTCTAAGAGCGTGAGAATCCTGTTTCTTCACTGGAAACAAACAGTTGTAGAGGGAGGGGCCGAACTACAATAAGAGTAGATGTTTTGTCAAGGTCTGTGCGTTTGCACTTTGAAAGCCCAAAGAACCGCTGACAGACACTGAAACGTTAAATATCTACTGACAGCATCCAGACTGTACAAAATGTCATGTATTAAAACTTGTCAGGTATACTAATGTTTGAATCATCTGATGTTCACAGAATACTGATATAATGGAATTAATGTTGATTTTATGTAGAATCGGTTCTGGAAGTGAATGACGTTAAAGTTTTCTTCCATCGATATACAGCTGGAATACTGTAGTAAAATACTGTATCTGAAACCGCCCTCTATACCTTCATTCACTGTTCCCTACATTAGTGCACTTAAAGGAGTGAACAAGAGTCTGCTCAAGAAAATGTGTAATGATGGAGATAAATACACATGTTTGACATAGTCTATTTTATTACTGACAAATAAAATATAACATTTCAAGCATTGCTGAAAGCAGCTGATCAAACTATTCAAACACCAAATTATCATTCCTGTCATGTGATAAACGCTTACATCATCATTTAGCTTTGTCTGTTCTCATAATTAGTGCAAGCTGACAGTTAATTAACTGCTGGAGAAAATAGATGATTTAATGAGAATGAGTAAGAGAGTAAAGTGTCATCATTTCTAGACTTTGTCCAAACTGCAGCTCTGAATGAATAATAAAGACACTAGCATTAATGATCAACAAGCAGACAGAACTAACAAAAAACATGCTGAACTGAGAAAAATAAGCAATAACTACAAATAAATCAGAGCATCACTTGGGTTTGTTTGTGAATGTAAAAGACATTGAAAGTATTATAATGGCACTGAATGACACCATTAGATCAGTTCTTTAGATTCATCTTCTTCTGCTCATGTGGTTTTTGTGTCATTATTTGACCTGATTTGTGATGGTTCTTGTTCACAGAGGCATAAAGTTCACTGCAGTTTTCCTGAGATCCAGCTTTTGCTCCTCTGATGGAAGCATAAGTCACTTTATCATCACAGCGAACCTGAATGAACATCACAGTTATTGTTTCAACACACAATTATTACAGCATGATGTTTGAGCTCAATTCATGACACAAATTCAGAAGAAAACACAAACTATCATGTTGAGAGAAGCTGGACAACATCAAGGAAGTGTTTCTCACCTTCTTCTTTCTCACTTGTTTTTACTGTAGTCCTCAGTATAAGTGACCTCAGTGTAAGTCTCATCATATATCAGCTCCTAAACATCAATGGACATATGAAAAATGACAGCATATACACAAATATGGACATATGATTGGAAATGAAAACATTGTCCACTGGCAGTAGATGAAGTAAATGTTGATTGTGTCGTTGGTTCATCATATTTATTCTTATCTGTGAGTTTTAGAGCAGAAACAGTTCAAATACACTAACCTGTCATTATATAATCTGACTAATACGAGTGTCTATTTCAGGATCAGAGCTTATAAACACTAATAACTCAGGATCGACCTACAATACTCACCTCAGAGTCATCAGTTCCTCTTCTGTTATCTGAAACATAACGTCAAGAGAATATTGATGATCAAACACATAATACAGTCTCGAATGAAAATGATTTTTATAATAATTCTAGTGCTGTAGAATAGAAACATTAAACTCTGTCTGAGAGGAATTCGTCTAAATTACACGTTTGTTTATCAGATGATTTGACTTTTTGTCTGTTATATAATATGAGAAACTGTAAAACTCACCGTCTCTTTTTCTGCGAATCACCAGAGAATAAGAGCAGGAAGGAGAACAGCGAATGAAGCGACAACAATCACAATCACTGAGAGAGAGACGATATTACAGTCATATTAATACTGATGTCCACTGAGCTCATTTTCACTACAATGAGTTCATTTAGATCCTGATTCTAGAAAAACTCCAGAGTGTGAAAACAAGCACTGAAATGAGGATGATCTTCATACACACCTAGAGAGGTTGGAGTCAGTGTTGTTGATGTAGTTGATGGTACAACTATTAAAAACACAATCATATTTGAATGCATGAACACAACATCAAGACATTTCTTTCACAAACCGAGATGATTTTAACAACAAAAAAAAAATCCCTCAATTGTATCATCCACATATATACGATGAATGAGCATATCTAGTACTAGTATATGTACTCTTTACATTTTTTGTATTTAAGCTGACTTCCTGTTTGTGTGAATGTTTGAGGTCTAAAAGGTCAATAAGGTTTGATAAGCTCTTCCTCAGTAATTCTCTGTAAACCACTGAAATGAGTAAGTCATGAATAAATACCTTGTTGTTCAATAAATCCAGGTGTTTGAGCAGCTGCTGTCCTCTCAGAGTTTGGAGTATTTAATGACTTCTGATTCTCTGTACAAATGAAAGGATGGATTAATTAAAGCCAGTGTGAACCAGTGAAGTGAGAGACTGATGATGTGTGACAGTGATCATGTGATCATGAACCTTGTGTAGGAGCTGCTGCTGTAGTTTGGCTTGATTTCTTCTCAGAGTTTGAGCTGCTGACTGGAATCAGAAGATGAATGTTCAGATGTTCATCTGTAGGACATTAACATCATATTTTACAGTAGTAATAGTTGTTTCTCACCTGAATACTTGACAGTGTATCTGACTGAGGTCTGGAGTTGATTTCTGAGAGTAAGCTGACATCTCCACTCTCTGTTGTCATCTTCATTCAGGAGTGTTGTAGTCAGAGTGATGATACAGTGATCTGATGAGAATAATATCTGATATCTGGAGTCTGTCTTCAGATCAACACCAGCCTGGTTCACCCACGACAGATGAAATCCCTCAGAACCCAATAATAGCAGGAGAATCCAGTATATGAATACAACTGACAGGAGAGAGTCACAGAGCGACCTGGACTGATCTCAGTCTGTGAGGATGATGATGATGATGATGATGATGATGAAGATGACGATGATGATGATGATGATGATGATGATGATGGCGACACTGAAACTGAACACAAGACACAAATCACACAACAGACTTGAGTGTTTGCATGTGGGTTTAAAGGGAGATTTTGTCCTTTTTAAATTGACCACAATATCATAAACTCACCATGAAGAACATGCAGAAAAACACGTGCATCAGTTCCTTGTTGTTTATTCCCATATTGTCTGCAGGTGTATAATCCAGGATCTTCTTTAGTGACATTCTTGATGTTCAGAGAGCAGTCAGACCCCAGACTCAGTCTCTCATGTCTCTCTGTGTCTTTATTCTTTATCCCTCCATTAATCAGTGAAACTGTCTCAGAATGTCTGAATCTGTTATAGATCCATGTAGTTGAGTTACAGTCAGAAAGAGCATTATTACAGGACAGACGGACATTTTCACCAGAACTGATGAACTCTTGAGGATCATCCACTCCACTGGTACCTGAAACACAGTATATTTGAGTAATAATTATGTTATATTATGGGCAGTTGTGGCGTTGGGTCAGATTTCCTAACAGCTTGCACCTGTGCAAACCCTCTTTTGGTGTTACAGTTTTTGCCCGTTGCTTGAACACATTTTGCAAAACTTCGCTCATTGTGCCAAAACTCTACACTCAAGTAAACATGACACAACACTGGGAAATATACCATTCACATCTGTCAAATTGAAACTCTACTATCAAAACCTAAACTCTGCTATCAAAACCTAACAATCCTTTGTCAAATGTCACTCTGATGACAAAATGATACACACTTGCATCATATGAATACACTTTCAGATCAGCAGCAACACACTAGTCTACTTTATATAAAACACTGCAGTCTTTAATTTTCCCTGTTTTTATTCAGTTCATCAGTTAGCATTCTGTGAAGCTCAATGCAACACTTTTTTTCTTTTTTTTCCCACAAAGGTTTTCACAACAACCAATAATGAAAGTTTACAAATGACCAACTCAAATAATCAACTCAATACTGCACATCACAGTACTATACTTTACAGTACAGTAAATGCAGTAACGCAAAAATAATACAAATATTAAACAAAATACACTACTGTAAAAACAGAAAAACAGGCCAATTGTGCGTGGGTGGGATTATAGATCCTGCTGTCTGTTTGGGTCTGGCCACATGATCCACCACCGTTGCTCTAATATCATCTGAAATATTGTTCCGTGCCTCTTTGACCATGTCCTACTCCTCTCTCACTTTGTCTTCCTCTTCCTCTTCCTCTGCCTCCACCTCTTGCTCTCCATGCTTGCAAAGTTCTCAAAATGGCTTAACTGAGGCCTTTTTGTAGCTGGCTGATTGGTGTTCAGTTTTGTAAGTAAGTGTTTGAGGTGTGTGTCAACGTCTTTTCAATTAAACAATGTGTGTTATATTTTGAATAGATGTGTTTTCCCAATGGTACCCTGAGATTTCATTTTTGAACAAAGTGTCTTATGTATGAAGTAGTGTGTAATATGCAGGACCAAGTGTGTTGCATAAAGGAGTAAGTGTGTTGCAGAATTGCAACTAGAGTGCAAAGCAGCGCTTTTGTTTAAGGTATGGGTACATGTGTTTGAGGTATGGTAACAAAAGCTTCAAGTTGTGTTACTTTAGTCTAAGCATGGGTCTATAGTGTTCAAGCAACAGGCAAAAACTGTAATAATGTGATAACTGTGTCCACACCTTTTCAGTGCTAATTTCTCACTGTGTGATTTTAGTCAATCCTGACTAAAGTTCAGTTCTTTGCAGCTGAAAAGTGCAAAGATTTAATAATGCATTTGTACGAGTTTTCCTTTCAGACGCCCTGTTTAGTAAATCTGGCCTCTAATGGTTAGAGAGTCTGACTTGTAACCCGAATGTTGCGGATTTGAGTCTCAGTACCAGCAGTAATGTAGGTGTGGGAGTGAATGAACAGAGCTCTCTTCCACTCTCATTACTACACAACTGAGAAACTTGAGCAAGACACTGAACCCCCAATCACTGTGTGTGTGTGTGTGTGTGTGTGTGTGTGTGTGTGTGTTTGTGACATATCAGGACACAAATGTGTATAATGACATGGGTATGACATAGGTATTACAAAAAGAGTGACTTATGAGGACATTACCCATGTCCCCACTTTTCAAAAAGCTTATAAATCATACAATGAGTTTTTGTGAGAAAGTAAAAGTGCACAGTTTCCTGTGATGGTTAGGTTTAGGGGTAGGGTAGTGTAGGGGAGAGAAAATACAGTTTGTACAGTATAAAACCATTACGCCTATGGAGAGTCCTCACAATTCACAAAAAACATTTGTGTGTGTGTGTGTATGTGTGTGTGTGTTCAATACTCATTTTACCCTGATTTTATCTTCTCTTCATTGGTCACCAGTATGTTTCTGAATAGAATTGAAGCTTTTGTTGTTGGTTTTCAAATCTTTAAATGGGTTGGCACCACCTTACCCTCACAGACCTTTAAAGGTGCCCTCGAATGAAAAATTGAATTTATCTTGGCATAGTTAAATAACAAGAGTTCAGTACATGGAAATGACATACAGTGAGTTTCAAACTCCATTGTTTCCTCCTTCTTATGTAAATCTCATTTGTTTAAAAGACTTCCGGAAAACACTCGGATCTCAACATAACACCGACTGTTACGTAACAGTCGGGATCATTAATATGTATGACCCCAATATTTGCATAATGCCAGCCCATTCGACGCATTAGACAAGGAAAGGCAGTATTAACGTCTGGATCTGTGCACAGACAAGTAAGCAAGCAAGAACAACAGCGAAAATGGCAGATGGAGCAATAATAACTGACATGATCCATGATAACATGATATTTTAGTGATATTTGTAAACTGTCTTTTAAATGTTTTGTTAGCATGTTGCTAATGTACTGTTAAATGTGGTTAAAGTTACCATCGTTTCTTACTGTATTCACGGAGACAAGAGTCGTTGCTATTTTCATTTTTAAACACGTGCAGTCTGTATAATGCATAAACACAACTTCATTCTTATAAATCTCTCCAACAGTGGTAATGTTAGCTTTAGCCACAGAGCATAGCCTCAAACTCACACAAAATCAAACGTAACCATCTAAATAAATACTTTACTCACATAATTCGAAGCATGCATACAGCATGCATGACGAACATCTTGTAAAGATCCATTTGAGGGTTATATGAGCTGTGTAAACTTTGTTTATGCGATGTATATATAGTCGAGACCTCGTGGGGCAGAGGGAACGCATCTCTTAAAGGGGCCGTGCTGAAAAAATCAGTGCATAGTTAATGATGCCCCAAAATAGGCAGCTAAAAAAATTAATTAAAAAAAATCTATGGGGTATTTTGAGCTGAAACTTCACAGACACATTCAGGGTACCCTAGGACTTATATACATCTTGTAAAAAAACAATCTAGGGCACCTTTAAAACAGCAGATATCTACTAGATCTCTTAGTTCCTCTGATCAGCTGCTTTAATTGACCCTTTGCCGGGAGTTTGATTGACAGGTGATTTAACCAATCATAACGCAGAATCCACCATTTTGTCTGACAAAGCAGTCAGGGGAGTTAGTAGATTAATATTGGTGGACTTGAACTTGAAAAATGAGTGTACTGACATCTTTCTGTGGTTGAAATGTGGTTCATTCATATTTATTTGATGATATAAATGAACTAGTAAAATGAGATGACCGGTTCATGAGCCGTTTGATGAGGCACTACAGGGATCTGTCACGACACATTAAAGAGCCACAAATGGTATTTATTGTTTAAATTTCTTTAAAAAATTACAAAATTTGAAATGTGAGACTTTGTTTGATATCAAAAGTAACCTGCTCTGTCGTGTCTGTCGGTGTGTTGTCAGTTTCCTCTTATTTTTCACTGTGTGAGAACATGATGTGTGTTGAGAGAGTGACAGGCTTGTCAGACATAGCAACAGTAACTAAAGGGGGCGGGTCTTTGCGAATGTCAATTGTCTCTAGATTAAACCTCAGGTTTGACCTGGCCTTCTCGGTGACTATGGAATCGACCTGAAGGAAAATGCTAAATCTGAATACAGGTAATACACTCAGTCACTCGATATCTCTCTCACAATACTCTTCTACATAATGCTGTAAGCTGTAAGAAAGAATATTAATAAATGAAAATATAAATTTTGCATAAAAAGCAGATTATTCAAATACCGTTTTTTTCCCCTCATGAACACAAACATCACACTCTCCAGAATAAAGTACAAACCCGATTCCAAAAAAGTTGGGGCACTGTACAAATTGTGAATAAAAAAGGAATGCAAAAATTTACAAATCTCATAAGCTTATATTTTATTCGCAATAGAATATAGATAACATATCAAATGTTGAAAGTGAGACATTTTGAAATGTCATGCCAAATATTGGCTCATTTTGGATTTCATGAGAGCTACACATTTCCAAAAAGTTGGACAGTAGCAATAAAGGCCGGAAAGTTAAATGTGCATATAAGAACAGCTGGAGGACCATGATTGGGTATAAAAAGAGCCTCTCAGAGTGGCAGTGTCTCTCAGAAGTTAAGATGGGCAGAGGATCACCAATTCCCCCAATGCTGCGGCCAAAAATAGTGGAGCAATATCAGAAAGGAGTTTCTCAGAGAGAAATTGCAAAGAGTTTGAAGTTATCATCATCTACATGCATAATATCATTCAAAGATTCAGAGAATCTGGAACAATCCCTGTGTAAGGTCAAGGCAGAAAACCATACTGGATGCCCATGATCTTCGGCCCTCTTTCACCCATAGAAAACATTTGGCGTATCATAAAGAGAAGATGCGACAAAGAAGACCTAAGACAGTTGGCAACTAGAAGCCTGTATTAGACAGAATGGGACAACATTCCTATTCCTAACTTGAGCAACTTGTCTCCTCAGTCCCCAGACGTTTGCAGACTGTTATAAAAGAAGAGGAGATGCCCACAGTGGTAAACATGGCCTTGTCCCAACTTTTTTGAGATGTGTTGATGCCATGAAATTTAAAATCACCTTATTTTTTTTCCTTAAATTAACATTTTTCTCAGTTTAAACATTTGATATGTCATCTGTGTATTCTGAATAAAATTGAAATTTGAAACTTCCACATCATTGCATTCTGTTTTTATTCACAATTTGTACAGTGTCCCAACTTTTTTGGAATCGGGTTTGTATTTTTCTTGATCATGTAGCTGTTGAAATTCTTATATGAAATAATTGTTGATCATCAGATGTTTGAGTGACTCTATGTCCAGTATCAGGAATAATACAGTATGATCTGTATGTATCAATACACAACTCTGAGATCACACGTGAATGTGTGCAAGAATAAACTGAGCATGTTCAAATCAACTCTTTCCAGACTAATTCCACTAAATGTCTTAGAAAATCCAGATTTCTTTACCTGTGAGAAGTGAAGAGAGATGATCAGTCCCAGCAGACACAGATCACACTGATCCCATTTTCTGTTTCTGTCAGTCTTTCTCTTCATTATATAGTTTACAGCTCTTTCTTCAGACAGGAAGGGCTGGTAGTGTCTAAAGAAAGAACTTCCTCTGATCTGAACTGAGTGTTGAAATTCTAGTATTTCGTAACACAATACCATGCATAATAGAGAACTGTTGATTTGGTCCTTCACTGATGTTTAAATGTATGTGCAGTACACTTCTACTGTAATAGGAACAGTCCCTGAAATCAACTCATGGTTGATGTTCAAGAGCACATGGTAACAGCTCAGGGAGTTTAACCTACAGTCATTCTGTTTCCACACAGACTTTGACACGACAGCAGCTGTCAAACATGTTCGTCAGTGTGATAAAGTACATATTTAACCACACTGGCTCAACACACATCTGATCTGAGCACAGTTTATAGACGATTCTTTGTTTCAACTTCTTTCTTTTAGCAGTTTCCTGCATGCAGTTAAAATCTAGAAATAAAATCATTAAATTATTAATGAAAAAAATGGTTTGTTAATGAAAGACTTTTCATTATCTATGACTCATTTGTAAAATAAATAAATTAATTAATAAAAAATTCTAAAACAGTTTTTAAAGTATTATTATTATTAAGTATTATTTTGTAGTAAAGTTGACTTGTCCCAGTAAGACACTTAGGCTTTTGGACACTTATTTTGTACAATAACTTTATTGGAAGCACCAAATTACTAAACACAGTGACCAGGACGACTGAACAAACATTTAGATGCTTATCTTAAAAGTGAAACATATAAAAAATCAATATGTAAATAAAGTTGTGTATATGCATTTTTCCAACACTATACAGTAAGTGTGTCTCTTTGGGTGAGTAAAGCTTCTACACACTCTTTCAGTCTTCATGCACACTTGAACAGTTCGAACAACACTAGCTGATACACACGCTGCTGCTGCTGTGAACATGTAAGACACGCTGCTGCTGCACCAATAGATGTACATAATCCCCCAACAAGACATAAACAAAGGAGCATAAACAACACAAAAACTCTAAAAGTAATTCATGGGACCTGTTACCACTACTTAAATAAATGCATGGTTGCAAGTTGAAAATTATAATTTGTTGTTTTACAGTTTTTTACGATTGCTTAAGCACAATTTTAAAAACAAGCCTCATTTTGTCAAAACTCTACACACAATTCACAGATCCACACACACAAGTAGCAGAACACCTCAGTTCTTTTGCAAAATGAAACACTTCATTCAAACTTTACATTAACTTAACAAAACCCAACTTTGACACCACCGGATGGACACACATGGTCATGCATTCTGATTCTGTTTGATTCATTTACACACTTCTTTCTCAATCTTAAACACTTGTAACTTTATACTTTTCTAATGATATAGTCTGGGTTGGATTTTTTTTCAGAGATATTGTTAGAGTAATGCACATGAATATATTAACAAAAAACAAACAGAAAAAAACACACAAGATCAGTACTGCACATTGATGAAAATATTTATCTCTCACCACATCGTAAAACCATTCAATACATCAATGCCTTTCCAAAAGGTACATTTTGCACTGAAAATCAGAACATATTCTAAATACAATATATTACACAAACAAAAACACTGTGAGACAAAGCAAACATTATTTAAAAAAATAGAAAAAACACCTGAGCATCATCTGGACCTAGCTGATCGGCCATAGCACTTCATCCACATCACAGGCTTGTCCTCTCACGTAAGACAGTGAGGGAAGAATCTTCTTGATGGCGAATCCATATTTGTACAGACCCTGCATCCATTAGGTCAGCCTTCTCCATGGCTTGAATGAAAAAAAAAAAAAAAAAAAAAAAAAAAAAAAACCTCCTCAATGGGTTTAAGGAAGAGACAGTATATCCATTTGGTCTTCTTCTGTGGCGATTTTGTTCATCTGTCTAAAATGTTAATATGTGGCTGTGTTGTCAGGGTCTAAGTTGGGCATGCTGGTGGAGGACCACATTCTGTGTGATTGCAACATACATTGTGAGTTCCACCACGTTGTCCCGGATATTCAAATAGCTCTGTGGCCAATGATGTTTCTCCCTCTTCCTCTTACTGCAACATTGCCTTCCATTTTTGTTGAAGACACATGAACTCACCTTTTCCCTTTTTATAGTACTTGCCCGATTGTTTGAGTTTACAGTTACAGTTTTTTACGATTGCTTAAGTACAATTTTGAAAACAGGGCCCTTTTGTCAAAACACTACACAATTAACACAACCCACCAAGTAGCACAACACTTCAGATCATTTGCAAATGGAACACTTTTTGTCAAAACTATACACAACTTTATAAAAACAATATTTGTTACCATACGAAACACACACATTTCATATGAATTTAATCTTTTTGAACCAGTTACACACTGCTGTTGCTAAACAATTTTAGCAAGTCTAATCTCTCAGTGATTAGAGTACTGTAAATGAAGTACACAGAGAAATGCAACTATACAGTAGTTCACCAACACTACACAACCAATGCTGCAGACTGAGGAAAATATCATTAATTTCTCTCCATATACCCAAATCAGTCAACATGGGGAATCACAACAAAACATGTCCCAGTTGTCATGCTACTACAGTAGTGTGCATAACACTGTTAGCTCAGCAAACATAGCACTTCATCCACATCACAGGCGATGTCCTCTCTCGCAAGACAGTGAGGAAAATCTTCTTGAAAGGCGAATCCCTCCTTGCACAGACCCGCATGAATTAGGTCGGCCTTCTCCATGGCTTGAATGAGGCACATCCTGACATAGGGCTGGAGATTGTAAACCTTCCATGCCAAAAAAACAAAACAAAACAAAATAACTCAGTGGGTTTAAGGAAGGGACAGTATATGATGTATTGGAGTGAAAATTGTGGATGCTAATGAAACCAGTTTTGAACCAGAGCAGATAGATGGATATTTACATTGTCCCATATGACAATGTATCTCCTCTGCTCTGCATCCATTTGCTTCTGCTGTGACGATTTTGTGCAGTCTGTCTGAAATGTGAATATTGCCGTATTGTAAGGTCTAGTTGGCTGCTGGTGGAGGGACTGCAACATATATTTGTGTTTTGTCAACACCACGTGGCCCGGGGACTTCAAAATGATTTTTCTCCCTCTCCCTCTTTCTGCAACATTGCCCTTTCATTTGAGAAGACACTAAACTCACCTTTTGCCTTTTATTGTACATGCACCTGATTGAGTTTACAGTTAAGCACCTACGTGTCTGCACACCTGACGGCTGTGTTTTTGATCAATTGTTTATAGGGGTGGTATTGGAAAGCAGTGTTTGAAATGGCAAAGAAGTGACATTTAGTTAGATTTCTGTGTCTAATGTAGAGAAGTGTGTTTAGTGTTGTGCAAAACAATGTGTGTAGTGTTATGCAAAAAGTGTGAGGCTGAGAATGTGCTTATAGTTGTGCAAATCTGGGCTAAGGTTTTGTGTGTAAGCAATCGTAAAAAAAAAAACTGTAATTAAACATTTTAAGCTGCAAACATTATTTTGTAGAGTTCTGTTGACATAATAATGCTGATCATTACATCAACTTAATATTGTCTGCAAATTTCCACGTTATTGGCTTTAAAAAAAAAAAAAAAATGTTTTGAGTACAGGTGACCATAAGTCTGAGTGGACATCCATGACATGCGGAGTCCCTCAAGGCTCAATACTTGCACCCCTCCTGTTTCAACCTATATGCTGCCACTGAGCCAAATATGAGAAAGAACCAATTGTATATCACAGCTATGCAGATGACACCCAGATACCTAGCCCTATCACCTAACGACTAGCCCCATTGACTCCCTGTGCCAATGCATTGATGAAATTAAAGATTGAATGTGCGAAAACTTCCTTCAGCTAAACGAAGACAAAACTGAAGTCATTGCATTTGGAAACAAAGATGAAGTTCTCAAAGTGAACACGTACCTTCACTCTAGGGTCAAACAACTAAAAATCAAGTCAGGAATCTTGTGTGATTTTGGAGTCAGACCTGAGTTTCAGTAGCCATGAAGACATAACTAAATCAGCATATTATCATCTCAAAAATATTGCAAGAATTAGATGCTTTGTCTAGTGTAGGGAAACAACCCAATTAATTATCAAAAATGTAACTAAATTACACTTTTAACCCTCTGGAGTCTGAGGCTGATTGGGGCCTGGAGAAGTTTTGACATGGCCCTGACATTTGTGCTTTTTTCAGTTGTTCATAAACATATAATGACAAAAGTGTCATTACACTGTATTCAGCACAAACTAGGCTACAATAATATATGACGAACATTATGTACATGTTTGTGTTTTTGAAGGAATAATGTTTATGCATGGTTACTGAAAAAACAAAACTTAAGTCACTGAAATAAGCCAAAAAAGTATAGTAAATCTGTGTTCACAAGACTTTAGGGTATTGGAGGTTGTAGACTAGAGTTTTTTGCTTCAATTATGTAAAAATTATGCTGCCTACTCCTTCATATAAACAATATATGATTTAGTTTTTGTAAGACACTTTTTGCCAAGAAACAGTATGCGTGGAGCGTGAATCACCACTGAATAATGGGCCATTCTCACCTGAGAAGACAAAAGAATTGGATAGTAATGAGCTGAAATGACTTGCATATTAATGAGGCATTTCAGTCAGGTAGGCTGTGAAAAAAACCTTCTGTGATGTCTCAAGCTCATCATGATATATGAAACATACAGAAAAATATTATTACAATATAAGTAATGGTTTTATATTATACTTTAAAAATATAATGTATTTCTGTGATGCAAAGAGTCTGAATATAGGCTTTTAGTTTAAAAGCATGCACATTGGAGAAATATTGGATTCTCATATGCTTATGTCAATTTTCTTATATTATATTTATATTATATTATTAGTTATTTATTTAATATTCATTGTCATTACTATGAGCGCTGGTGTTTTCAATTCATCCTTGAAGTCGGAGGGCGCTCTCTGTGCATTTTTAGTCCACAAATTCATCTAAAAGAGAAGAGGCTATTCCATGAATGGAGTATCCAATTCATACTGCAGCCGAGGGGCGCTAAAGAACAAAAACTCATCTAAAATTCATCTATAGAAGAAAAGAAAACAGGAACTACTGCATGTCTTCTAGGCTTCGCTAACCATGACTTTTACGATAAACACTTTTCAAGACAATACTACACGATTGAGACGATGAATGCATGTATTGCCTCTGAATTTGCGTCGAATAGCGCTGGCTCCGTGGGCGTGGCCGCATTAGCGGATAATGAGCTGAATCACGGACTTCTGACATGGCTCTCTTTTCATACAGATTACATAAACACAGAAGGTTTGTTTCGATTTGACTTACATGTTTAAAAACCTGACATCTTAACGTTTTTTTAGACATAAGTTTAATTTTTCTGTGATTAGTATTCACTAAGTTTACAGTTCATTTTCTGAGAACTATCAGATTGGACTTCGTCAGAGGGAGAGGAGAATCACGCATCATGTTAGTTTTCTTATTTTTTACAAAAAGCACAACATTGTGTTTTTACTCTGAGTGTATACAAATAAAAGAAGATATTCTATATTTTCAATTGATATATTACTTATGTCTCTATGACAAAAAATGACGGAGTATTTTAGTCTGTTTTGCTGCAATGTGAAAAAAACCCTGCAAAACGTGCCGGCGCGTTTTTCAGACCTCAGAGTGTTAAGCCGGATTAACCGTAAATGATTCAGAATCAATATTTTGATACTTTATCAATATTCGTCCACCAATACTGTAAGGAAAAGCACAGGAATTAAAATTATCTCAAATGAAAATAATTTATAGGGAATTATAAGAGTTGTAAGTTTACGACCGAGCAACTGAGTCGTCCAGCGTTCATTTGCTCGAGCCGTAATAAGCTCTTGTAGCAGATATGAATATCCAACAATCGTGAAAACACTGATTAGAGCACGGTAACTTAAATCAACAGTTTAGACATTAAATTATAAAGCATATAATACAAGACACTTTCTTTTAAAAATCTACAAGAAACTTTTTTATTCTAACACAAACTACCTAACACAAACAAACACATACACACATTCATTCACGCATTGCAGTAAGAAAGGAAATGAGAGAGAAAGATTTTAAGAGAGAGGAAAGTGATATGATGAACATATTCCTAGCAATACACTTCAAAACCTGAATGAACCATGAATCATTAATTTAAATGCACCAGTTCAGTTTTAATCTGGGTACTTGCTTTAGTCGACTTAATGTGAATTTCCCTCGCGCGTGCAGAGAGGTTTCAAGTTGATGATTGTCTTCGGTCCAGATGTAGTTAGGTAAAAACCAATCACGTTTTAGCTTGCTGGAACAATGAAAGGAAGTCTCTTTGTCGTGGCTGGAGTTAATTTTTGAAGCGGCAAAAGTCGTTGGTTGAACTTTGTGCGGAAAAACTTAGAAACATGAGCTTTCAGTGGAAAAGAAAATTTAGTAAAAAAAGTGAGTGAAAGTTGGAGGGCTGAATGAGCTGCTTGTCTGTTCTTCTTGTTACTCCATGTTCTTGGTACTTGTTTGTCTTGATCCTCTCGACTTGTCCTTGTGATAGGACTATTTAAACTTAGTTGTTTGTCGCACCTCAGAGGAGTTTTGGCCAATCAGATATCGTCCTGTTTCAAAAGGGCTTTTCCTCGGCCCCCAATAAAACATAGGTGTTACTTCCTGTCTCGCTTTAGCAGCGAGTACCATTTAAACATAATTTATATTAATGGAATATGATACATTTTAAACAGATTCCATTCAAGCCAGGATTTAGGAAAGAGGAAAGAATTAAATCAAGTCCAAATAAGGCATACTTTCAGTCAGTCATTCAAGAGTTATCACATTTACATGATTTGTGAGTGTTCTAAAGCAAAATGGTTACAGGTAGTATTGTGGACACATGATGTAAAATGTATGCAGTTAAAAGATGTTTGATAAGTCCATTTAAAATTGTTTGGAAAATTTTGATGCAGTTTTAGAATGGTCATCGTTGTTTTTTTGTGAAGTTAGGAGACAAAAGGTCTGCATTGTCTCTGTCCCTTTGGATCTGGTGATCAAAGACTCTTTATCTTCTAGGTGATCATTTTGGTGTCACAAATGGCTGAGTTTCGTCACTTCTGCCAGGAAGCATGGGGGTTATAAAAGTAATTAAGCAAGGATTTTCCTGTAGATGGTTGGAGTTGGAACCTTGATTCTGAATTAGAATTATGTTTGAAAGAATTATCTGAATGAATCATTTTGTCTGGTTCGTCCATGATTCCTACACTAGTCAAGACTTAGAGAAACTTGTTCATGCTTTCATCACCAGTAGGGTGGATTATTGTAATGGGCTCCTCACTGGTCTTCCCAAAAACACCATAAGACAGCTGCAGCTCATACAGAACGCTGCTGCCAGGATTCTGAGCAGAACCCGAAAATATGAACACATCACACCAGTCCTCAGATCCTTGCACTGGCTTCCAGATGCATTCAAATTGATCAGTACTGTTACTTGTTTATAAATCACTCAATGGCCTAGGACCTCAATACATTGCAGATCAAGTCACTTAGAAATACCAAGGTTCACTCAAAGCAAGGAGAGTCCGCTTTTAGCTGTTACGCCAGCCGCAGCTCAACCATCTTCCAGAAGAGATCAGATGTGCTCCAACAGTAGCCACATTCAAATCAAGACTCAAAACACTTCTGTTAACATGTGCGTTTACTGAATGAGCACTGTGCTATGTCCGAACTGATTGCACTTTATTTTATATGTACTCTTTTAATTATTTTTCTTGTTTTTATTTTATTTTTTTTAAATTTAACTTCAGATCTGTTGGAGATGTCCAACAGGTTATTTGGGCGCCGAGAGAAACCACAGAGAAAGACAGCCAATATGGGGAAGTCCCAGAGCAAGATTGACAATATGATACACTGGTTCGGGATCCTCAACTGTATAGATATTTGGGTGGTGATGCCAATGATCCAAGGCTCCATGTTTCTTGCTATTCCCATAACATTTATTGTGGGGATTGTAATATATGCCACCATCTCTGTGTTCTCCATGCGGACCAGGTAGAATGGCCAAACTGGCGCAGGGCCAGCAGTTCTGCTAGCAACTTGAGGCAAATGATACTGCTGCTGTTGAGGTCCAATCTAGGAGCCCAAACTGGTTGCCTATTGCATATAGTGCCCCAGCCCATTCTGGAGGCATCTGTTGTAACAACAATATGCCTGGACACTTGTTCTAGGGCAACACAGCCCATAGAAAGGCAAGGTCTGACCATAGGCTGAAAGAATGGTGACAGATTGGTGTCATTATTACCCGATGTGCTGAAGCGGTCTCATATGCATCAGAGGTGTGAATGCCATATCCAAATAATTTCAGAGGAACTGCTGTTTTCCCAGTTGACCAGCCCGAGATGGCTGAAGTGCCTGTGCTCGCACAACAGATCTTGTGAGATCAGTACTGAAATGCTAAGACTGAACAGTATCATTACTGAACAGATCTAGTACTGAAATGCTGAACAGTATCAGTACTGAACAGATCAAGTACTGAACTGCTGACACTCAAACACAAAGCGTAGAAAGAGTAGGTGTCGAGGAATCATGGCATGAAAAAGGTTGATCACTGCAAACAAATTTTTGGGGTAAATGCATGTGAGGATGTGTTTCTGCATTAACATTTTGAATGGAAGCTTATGCAGGGCCTGATTCAAGACATACAGATCCACTGCCTTTCTTGGATATGATGAAGTACGGACTGTAAATCCCCAACCTCATCTCGGCTGGAGGGACTAACCCTATTGCGTCCATTGCCGGAGTAAGGCAGTGAAACAGGCAGGGAAGTACTAGCTAGGCCTCCAGACACTGTGCAAGCAGCACCAGCTGAACTCCAGACGCACCCGCAGAGGGGTAGCAAGGTGGAACGCAGGGGCCCAACCTGGGAGGCATCTTATCTGGCTCTATGGTTCCCGCGAGTGAGTAGTTAGAGATGCATGAGGGAGCATCACATTGTGGAGCTGCAAACTCCTGCATTGTGGTGAAAGAAGAGGTTGATGAGAAAGTGAGGAAGCATAGCACTGTAAAACCTCACCTCTATACCCAGAGATTAAGTAAAAAGCTCAGAAATGAAGAGAAATGAACTCTCTTTTGTAAATAAAAACTGAAGATTCTCCACCCGGCCCACCTCCAGGGGAAAGAGTTGAGAGTTGGCTGAGACGGGCTGTGTTGCCTGTGTTGCGACAGCTCAACATTGCATCCTGGATAATGGCTGCTGCTGCACCAGAGCAGATGTAGACACTGCAGGGGGACACCCTCAGCAATAGGCAGGCGGAGGAGCAGCTTCTGGTGGGGCAGAATGTGTTTGATTGCTTCCGTCTGCTTCTGTACTGCCGAGAAATGCATGGCAAAGACCTCAACAGTGCCACTGAAGAGACTGGCCTGGAAGTTGGGGGAGTCAAGAAAGCAAACTTTGTCGGCCTCCTTTATCTTAGTCAGGTTCAGCCAGAGATGATGTTCCTGGACCACTAAGGTGGACCTCGTCTGACCAAGGGCCCACATGGTGACTTTCATCGCCCTGAGGGCAAGGTCCATCGCCGTACAGAGTTCCTGCATCAACCCGAGTTCAGAACTGCCTTCATGCAGCTCTTTTGGTGCTTTGGACTGGTGTACTTGCAGGAGTGTCCATATAAAGGTCATTTGTTTGTTGTATCTCTGCAGTTATGATAATGGTGATTATGGAATCATCATCATCATACAGATTATTCAATAATTATTAAGTCAAACAAACTCAGAGTCTGTATGAAGTTTTACAGTGACATTTTTTTATCTATTCCAGAGTCAAGACTTTCTCACAATATTAAGATGGTTGATATCCATCCTACACTTCCGTAACTAAAATAGTGAATTATAGCAGATCTGGTGTTTTCATAGCTGTGATCTCACTGTTGAGGTTTAGAAACATGTTACTGATGAGTGTGAGAACTCAGTTAGTTTAACCACACAGAGCAGTGATCATCTCTGAACCAGTTTAGACTGAATCATTCTGATGTGTAGTGATTTTTACTTTGTCCATCCAAGGACGCGAAGTAAAATAGGGATTGGTACTCACGTCACCGCTGACTTTGTGATTTTGGATCACACGTCTCTTAAGGTGTGGTTATGAGTACATCAGATGACCACTTCCCCTTTTTCCCTAGTTCAGGGCACCAGTCAGGGTCTTTCACTCCCAACAGGGCTTTCATTCATTTAGAATTAATGTAAAGTGGTCAGCTGATTTATCTGAAAGATTGGTGAAATTGCTAACTTGTAGAGCCTTTTCTGTATTATCAGCACAAGGAAGAACAAGTGTAATAAAATAAATTTTATTAACAGAAGATAAACAAGAATAACTAACACAACTACTAAATGAATACCATGAGATGAAAGGAATAAAGTGCATAAGATACATAGAATACAAGTGATTAAGTTGGGTGTGGCTATGGAAGAGTTACGTTATCTTATGGAAAGATAAACTGTTTCTCTGAAAATAATAAGGTGGAGAACCTTATTATGCAACAAACAAATAAACGAGAGATTATTTGTTATTGACTAACATCAGCTATATTGAATCTAATAGGAATTAGGAAACTATATACTGATAATATACAACAATGCCAAGGTCTCTGGAAAGAGGTTTGGTTAAGTGATATTTACGTTCCACTTGGTTGAGTCCGATGACATCTTCCACTGGTTGTGCTGGGTGACAATGCAGTGGGGAGAGGAGCCAGAATCTGTTTCAACAGTCTTGAACACGAAGCTCTGTGGGATGCTGATCTCCTGGAGCACCAAAGGGTCCTAAAATCTGGAACACGCAGATGAGGCCCTGGTGTAGGTGCAGAAGGTCCTTAACAATCTGGAACACGCAGACGAAGGTACCTTGAAGTGAAGGTTTGCTCTCCTGAGCTTAACCTTGTTGCAGATGTCGTCACTGTTTCACTGGACGGAAACTCTGAACGTAGTCTTTGTTGATGTCTCTTTCATCACAAGCTGGAGGCTTAGAACGTGGTCGTCTCTGTTACTGCCTCTCAAGCTGTAAGCTCAGATCACGGGATCTGCTGTTGTCTCTCTGGATGGACCAGAGGCTCAGAACGGTGTTGTGTCTGTTAATGTCTGTCCCCGTGCAGGACAGACTCAGAACGGTGTATCTGTTGTGTCTCAGCTTCGCAAGCCGGGACTCAGAACAATATCTGTTAATGTCTCACTCCTTACAGAGTTGAGACCCAGAACTGTGTATCTGTTGTGTCTCACCCGATGGGAGACTCAGAACAAGGAGTGTCTGTTGAAAGGGTACCTTTATCCCTTTCCGATGAGGAGGAGATTGCATTTTGGCGCTTCTTCATTCGAGTGCTGTGATTGGCTGCTGGCATCAGAGGGGACACACAGAGTGTGGCCCACCCTTCTCTCCCTGTGGAACTCATTTGCATAAAGCACAAAGTTGGAAGTCTTTACAGTGTCTTTAAAGTTTACCAATGCATTTCTCACTTTCCAAACCACCACCAGAATACCTTTGGCAATATTCTAAACAAATAGAGACTAAACATGATGGAAAAAGATTGAACTGTCATTCAATTGTACATTAACAGCTGAATTTGTATCAGATGTTGCACTACAAATGGCTTTCACTGAGAATACTTATTTCTGTGAATAAGTGTGAAATGGATGTGTAGTTTGCATCAGTTCTAAGGTTTTCAAACATAGTTTTGAATGGATTTGGATGGATCTTTGTGATCTCTCTTTGTTTCACCCATTGCTGCTAAGGTCCCGAGGAATTTTTATGGCAGTCTCTGGCCAACCTTAGGAAGTAGTGTTTAGATGGGTGAAGGGCAGTAACTGCCTGTGAACCAATGAGAAGTCCTGTCCTTCCCAGGCTTGGTACAAGAGGTCTTCTTCTTACCCTCTAAGAGAGGTCTGGATGTTGTCCTTACATCTTTATCTGATGGTGTTGGACAATTTGTTTGTGTTAGTCCACCAAGATCCAATCAAAATGTAGCAAACCTTTGTCCGCTGTTACGGACAGAGAGGGGCCCGGCCATAAACTGGGCCCTAGAATGTGCTGTTCACTACAGATGTCACTTCCTCTGTAGTGCTGCACTACATTCAACTCTATCTTTTCAGTTAACAATAGCATTAGTTCAGCCTGTTTAATACACTGAATTTTAACCCAGTTTTAATTAAACCAAAAAGTTTACAGTTTATAATGTTAATCTGAATTAATTTTTCAAGTTTTACTATATTCTCACCTTCAGACAGCATGCACACCAACTCTGTCAGATAATAAATATAGTGGCTGGATCCGACATCAGCTCAATCTGATTGGATACTGAGAATATGCAGCTTCCATTGGTCCTTTGTGTCTGAATAGGCAGGGCTTGGATAAAAATAGATAAGCATCATACTGTAGCGTTTCGCTACTAAGAGTGACCAGGTGGGTTTTTCCTCGTTCTGAGACTTTATTTAAGAACTGCAGAGTTACTGTTATAGCTGTACACACAGAAAACAGAAAGGAATATAACTCATTGCTCTGGCTCGTGAACTCACACTGAACTCACTCTCTTAGCTCTCAACTCTCTCACCAGCCACCTGACCCCCTGAACCCCGCCCCTTAAAGTGAACAAGGGACTAACAGCTAGAACCACTTTTTATTAAATTAACACTGTTGAACATCTTCAAATTACCCAGTGTCTTCTTGCATTCGTAATGACATTACAATACTTTGAGATACTAGAGTTTACTGTAGTGTTGTGTTGTATCAACAGAGTTTATCTACACTATATCTGTATCTTTATACTCAAACAATCTAAATTGGTGAAATTATTTTAAGTCATTATCTATAAGTATTTTAAAAAAATAATTGCACTCACAAGCCTAAACCAATAACTTTACTCTTGTAACCCAGCACTGAGAAAAGGTGAAGTGTGTTAATGTCATCAGTTTATTAAAGTGGATTTCTGAACTAACCAGAATAAAGTTATAAGAATCATTATGAACATACATATCTTTGCAGCTTTGCCTCACAGTTTAACATCCTCACATTACGAGCTAATGAAGGAAAATCACCATATTTCTAACAAACAACTCAGAAAAGGACAAAGGTTTTATTAATAAAATAAGTAGTAATCATTTAAAATAATAAAAAAAATGCAAAAAAAAAAAATGCAAAAAAAAAAAGAATGATCAGAGGCAGCTCTATCACAGAACAGAGAAACGGATAGATGATTATACAGTATGTCCATTACTGTATTTAATATTATATTTTTATATTTTAATTTAATATTATATTGTCTCTGAACTGCCATCTCCAGAGGGCAGTTCAGAGACATAAGTGGATACCTTTCAGTAACAAAACAATTTTATCACTCATAATGTAATCATTTTATTTCTAGATTTTAATGGCATGCTAAAAGAAAGAAGAGAAACTAACAGTAATGCACAAGTTTGTGTGCAAAAGAATATCCTATAAACTGTGTTCAGATCAGATGTGGTTTGAGTCAGTGTGGTTTACAACATACACTTTCTCACACTGAAGAACATGTTTCACAACCAGTGTTGTGTCACCGTCTTCTCCCTTAGGTTAGTGGTCAGATGTGTGTTGAGTCAGTGTGGTTTACAATATTCTCACACTGAACAACATGTCTGACACAAATGTAAAGCAACACTTCACTGTGGAACAGTATATATCAACTCTAGCAGGATTTAAACACTGAGTCGGTCAGATCAGAGGAAGTTTACAGGACGAGCTGTAACTATATAATGAAGAGAAGAGTGTAAGAAACGGCAGTTTGACAGTTCTGTCTGTCGTGTCGTTGTTCAGTGTATCTTTGTTTGTGTTGTGCTTGATCACATGACTCTGTCTTTGTTTGTGTTGGCCATGTGCTCCTCTGGTCCCACCACACTTGTTTAGTTCTTGTTGAGTCTTTATCTGAGTGTGCTCACCTGTTCCTCATGTTCTCTGCTCCCTTTATAATGTGCTCTCTTTCCTTCTTGTTTCTCCAGTTCGTTGTGCCTCTTGTGTTATGTTACTGTTGACGCTCAGCTAAACAGGCCAATAAGAAAGAGAGAGAGAGAGTCCAAGGAAATGGTCGTCCTGGGGGGAGCTGAGCGCGTGATGACAGCGCTGACGCCTGAGGCAGTTCAGGGGCAGTCGAGAGACGATCGGGAGACAAAGGAAAAGCTGTGTGTCATTGCTTTTATGGAAAATCAAGCTAACACACCTCCTGAGTTGGAGCGGCCAATAGATGCGTAGCATTATTTGGCGGGCAAAGTTTCTTTGTCTTGTCTCCTGGCTGAATTTGCATAATTTATGAGTATCAGATCGGATTTCAAGTACTTTCTTCACAGTATCATTAAACAAATAGAACAATGCATTTGACAGCCATGTGATATACATAGGTGAATGAGGCGTGGGAATCGCTTTAAAACGAATCCAAACTTGACAGATAAAAAAAAAAAAGCATATAAAAGAAGTTATGGTTTAGAGACAAATTTATCATTAAAACTAAAACTAACTCAACTATAGTTATTTAAACTAAGTCTAAACATTAGGAAACATGCATGCCCTTGACATACATGACAGGTACATTTTGGCATAGTTTTATTTTACACATACAGTCTTCAATGCATGTTTGTGTGTCTGTGTGTGTGTGTGTGTGTGTGTGTGTGTGTCTGTGTGTGTGTGGTGTGTGTTAGAATGTGATCTAGCACTTAGTCCACATGAGGGGCCCTTTGATGTCCCAAGAGCTAGAAAATGGGGCCCTCTGTTTTACCTCGGAGGGTAACAAAGGTGTCAGAGTGTCTGTTTTTTCTGGACCGGCTGGAGCCGAAGTCAGATTACAACACAGTCCAGCATGCGAGAAGCATTCTGAAGATTCCAGATTTTATTGACGGTCCTGATAAGTGTGCATATGCTACAGTGATGAAGGTGGACTGGACAGAGAGAAGTGGAAGTGTGTAACATGAGAAGGGAAAAAAACCCCCACACAATTCTGTAGGCAAAATTAGCTCAAAAGGGAAATATTACTAATTAATCATAACTCATTATGATTAATTATAAATATTTGAATTAGTTAATCAAATCTTAATGTAGTTGAATTAATATTACAATCAACTAATCTGTTCAGCCAGAAAACACTCAGTATTGATCGTCAATTGTCTTTTCAAAAAAGGATATTTTCCGTGGCCACAGAAAAACACCGCTTTCTTAGCACATATCTGTGATCGTAATCGTTATCAGGGACATTGGTTTATAAGCAGATCAGAATCAACTCGCAAGTTTTATTTAACTAATTCACAAACACATAACTAAACTAACAAACACAAACACACCGTTCTCGCAGTGAGAGTGTGAGAAATGAATCTGAACCGTATCATAACAGGGGATGAGGCAATGAAAGAGTAAATTAACAATCGCTGGACGAACCATCAGTTTCAATACTATAAAGCAGCTTTGTTAAAGGGGTTCACAATCTTAACACTAAATCACTGTTTAGTGGTCAAATGACACTTGCACATGCCTTGGCTGTTGAGTGTCCAGATCTGCAGCAGGGCCGTTTCTAGCCTTTTTGGCACCCTAGGCCAGATCCCTATTGCTCTATTATCACTCTAGTATGGGCTTCTCTTTAGTAGAAGAAGAAGAAGTACACATCAACAGGAGACGAGAAAGAGACAGTTGATTTTAACCAGTGGCTCCTGCAGCGATACGGCTGTACGCACTGTGTGTACCATGAGAGGGCGCTAATTAATGCCGGGGTTTATTAATTTATGATAAAATGATTAATGATTATTAATCTGTCTGTATACTCTCACGACATATTGAGAAAGCATAAGAGAATGAGAATAAATAAAGGTGTGCATTTGTGTGTTTTAAAGTGTGTATGTACTTGAATAGTGGGGGATGGGTGAAAAGAAATCTATTGGCTTTAGTTTTGTTTAATTGCCGCTTTTTCCACACACTACAAATTACAATTCAGATAGTTATTGTTTACAGCAAGGTTCAACATGAGCAAACGCTCTCTAAAACAGCTAAACTTAACTGAGACATTTGCCAAAAGGCCTAAACCTAATGAGGTGAATATTGCTTATTTTCTGAAAACCTATTGGAAAAATCCTATTCGGATGTTGTCGAGGTAACCACGGTGATGATACTGTAACTTCCAGGTTTGCCTACAAAAATAAGTCATTCCTGCAGCACTATTAAACAGCAAAAACTTCAAAATAACAGAAACTCTTAAATGTGAAACACAATGACATTAAACACTATCAGGAGCATCCCTTTACTAAAATATACACAAAATAACACCTAATTTCAACATTTATTCTCTCTATCCAGAGCGAATCTTTATTTTTCAAAGTTATCAGGACAGTTTCATTAAGTAACTTTTTCATGAACACATTTCAGTGTAAATTACACACAGTATTAAGTTGATGATATGATCAACATTATTGTCAACAGAAGTCAGGTTTAACCCTCATCCTCTCCTCCCGAACCTGAAACACATTATACTTTTATTTTTATTTTTTACTGAAAGCTTATATCATTGTTTTCTATTAATTGTTTTCATTAATTTTCTATTTCTAATGCTTTCTTTAAGAAATTTTAAAAATTTGATTTAACTCTAAATTACTAGATTTATTAACAGTGTAATTTAATAATATAATTTCAGCACATTGTTTCATGTAAATACAAAATAACTCCTTAAGAAAACTTGCTAAAACAACTCAAAAAGTCTCACATTGGGTATCTCGGCTGACCTCTCGTGGAAAAAAAAAAAAAAAAGACATATTTCATGACTCTTACCACTACATATGGAGCAGGGGAAAAACAAAACAACAAGAAATTAAAAAACAAGAAATACTTTGAAGAATATTTATTTGAAAGAGCTGATTTTAATTCAGATTAAAAAAAAAATGCTGTTATAATTTCACCATTTATTTGTCATTTAATGAGAATGATGTGCGAGAGTAAAAGTGTCCTCATTTTCTAGACTTTGTCCAAACCTGCAGCTCTGAATGAATAATAAAGACACTAGCATTAACTGATCAACAAGCAGACAGAAACTATACAAAAAACATGCTGAACTGAGAAAAATAAGCAATAACTACAAATAAATCAGAGCATCACTTGGGTTTGTTTGTGAACATGTAAAAGACATTGAAAGTATTTATAATGGCACTGAATGACACCATTAGGACTCAGTTCTATTAGATTCATATTCTTCTGCTCATGTGGTTTTTGTTATTTGGACTGATTTGTGATGGTCTTGTTCACAGAGGCTAAAGTTCACTGCAGTTTTCCTGAGATCCAGCTTTTGCTCCTCTGATGGAAGCATAAGTCACTTTATCATCACAGCGAACCTGAATGAACATCACAGTTATGTTTCAACACACAATTATTACAGCGTGATGTTTGAGCTCAATTCATGACACAAATTCAGAAGAAAACACAAACTATCATGTTGAGAGAAGCTGGACAACATCAAGGAAGTGTTTCTCACCTTCTTCTTTCTCACTTGTTTTTACTGTAGTCCTCAGTATAAGTGACCTCAGTGTAAGTCTCATCATATAGCTCCTGAACATCAATGAAAAATCACACAGTGTCAAATACACAATATACACAGATTATTGAAGATGGACAATCATATTGTCCACTGGCAGTAGATGAATGTAAATGTTGATTGTGTCGTTGGTTCATCATATTTATTCTTATCTGTGAGTTTTAGAGCAGAAACAGTTCAAATACACTAACCTGTCATTATATAATCTGTCTAATACGAGTGTCATTTCAGGATCAGAGCTTATAAACACTAATAACTCATGGATCGACCTACAATACTCACCTCAGAGTCATCAGTTCCTCTTCTGTTATCTGAAACATAACGTCAAGAGAATATTGATGATCAAACACATAATACAGTCTCCAATTAAACTGATTTTAGAAGAATTCTAGTGCTGTAGAATAGAAACATTAAACTCTGTCTGAGAGGAATTCTGTCTAAATTACACGCTTATTTTATCAGATGATTTGGACTTTTTGTCTGTTATATAATATGAGAAACTGTAAAAACTCACCGTCTCTTTTTCTGCGAATCATCCAGAGAATAAGAGCAGGAAGGAGAACAGCGAATGAAGCGACAACAATCACAATCACTGAGAGAGAGACGATATTACAGTCATATTAATACTGATGTCCACTGAGCTCATTTTCACTACAATGAGTTCATTTAGATCCTGATTCTAGAAAAACTCCAGAGTGTGAAAACAAGCACTGAAATGAGGATGATCTTCATACACACCTAGAGAGGTTGGAGTCAGTGTTGATGCTGTAGTTGATGGTACAACTATTAAAAACACAATCATATTTGAATGCATGAACACATGAGACTGATTTATTTCAGCTGCTGTAGTCCAGATGAGATCTGTATCAGTGACTGATGTTCACACTAACATGAGATGACTTGTGTTTAATAAATGCTCAATCATTTAAGCTAAAAAATTCTGTTATATCATTCACATATATACAATGAAGGAGTATATTTGCTCTAGTATATGTACTTTTAAGTGTTGATTTCTTCTCAGAGTTTGAGCTGCTGACTGGAATCAGAAGATGAATGTTCAGATGTTCATCTGTAGGACATTAACATCATATTTTACAGTAGTAATAGTTGTTTCTCACCTGAATACTTGACAGTGTATCTGACTGAGGTCTGGAGTTGATTTCTGAGAGTAAGCTGACATCTCCACTCTCTGTTGTCATCTTCATTCAGGAGTGTTGTAGTCAGAGTGATGTTACAGTGATCTGATGAGAATAATATCTGAGATCTGGAGTCTGTCTTCAGATCAACACCAGCCTGATTCACCCACAACAGCTGAAGTCCCTCATATTGAACCCAATAATCACAGGAGAATCCAGAATATGAATACAACTGACAGGAGAGAGTCACAGAGCGACCTGGACTGATCTCAGTCTGTGAGGATGGATGATGATGATGATGATGATGATGATGATCTCTGAAACTGAACACAAGACACAAATCACAGACTCTTCAATCATCATGTGAGTTTAAAGGGAGAATTTGTCATTTTTAAATTGATCATATAATCATAAATTTACCATGAAGAACATGCAGATAAACATAAGCATCAGATCCTTGGTATTGTTCTCCATTCACAAATTGTCTGCAGGCGTATATCCATAATCTTTCTGTGACGTTCTTGATGTTCAGAGAGCAGTCAGACCCCAGACTCAGTCTCTCATGTCTCTCTGTGTCTTTCTTCTTTATTCCTCGATCAATGAGATCAACTGCTGAATGTCTGAAACTCATATAGTTCCATGTAGTTGATTTACAGTCAGAAAGAGCATTATTACAGGACAGACGGACATTTTCACCAGAACTGATGAACACATGAGGATCATACACTCCACTGGTACCTGAAACACAGTATATTTTCAGTGATCATTATGATATATTAGGGGCAGTTGTGGCCTAAGGGTTAAAGAGTCGGATTTGTAACCTGAAGGTCACAGGTTTGAGTCTAAGTACCAGTAATATAGGTGAGGGAGTGAATGAACAGCGCTCTCTTCCACCCTCATTACACACAACTGAGGAACTTAAACAAGACACTCAACCCCCAATCACTCCCTCTGTGTGTGTGTGTGTGTGTGTGTGGGTGAAATACAGAGCACAAATTCTAAGTATGGCACACCACCATACTTTATATATGGTATAAAAGGCTGAATGCCCACATAACAGTCCATCCAACACAATCCAACGAGCAGTGCACTTGGTAAAAGCACCCTTTTTACTCTTTAAAGCAAGAGGAGTACAACATACGCCATCACGAGCTAAGGAAGGCCCCGCGGGGCCTATAACCTCAGCCAGACACATGGCATCAGCTCGTGGCAGTGTTACCAAGCTCCAACCGAACTGCAAAGGAGGTTAATAAGTCACCTGGGACCCTGGCCAACCAGCAGCATATTATTTCCCTTTACTCTTCTTAGTAAAGAAATATATTATAACACATGCCAGCATGTTCCCAAAGGAGGCCCAGAGGGCCTACCTGTCACATGCAGCGCCAGCTAGTAGCCACTAAAGTTCTAGGAGCAAAATAGAACCAAGTTACTAACGAGGTAACTACTTAGCTCAACTAGAAGCCCAAGGAAGTAAATGCATAAAAAACCAAATAACAGAGCAGTTTAACACAAGAACTCACCCTGAGAGGCAAGCCACTCAGAAACCGTACTCAGTAAAAGCACCTTTTACTCTCAAAATGAGAGGAGTACACAGCCGAACTCCAGCATGATACACAGGAGGCCTCTAAGGCCTACGACACGTGGTGTCAGCTAGTGGCAATCACGACCCATCCATGGTGATGAGTCACCTAGAAACCAACACAAAACTGTGCCAACATGCAAACTGAAAGGAGGCCCTGGTGGGGCCTTCGACTCCACAAGCACATGGCATCAGCCAGTGGTAGTTTCATGACCGAACCAGCCAGCAGGCCAAGTACTCGGTAAAACCCACCTTAACTCTTAAACAAGAGGAGTGCACACTCCGCCACAGTACTCTACGAGAGGCCTGACCTAGGGCTTACTCTTACAGAGGTGGGCATCGCCAATGGCGGTACGAGTCATACAAGACCAACACAAACTGTGCCAACATGTAATCTGAAAAAGGAGGCCTGGCAGGGCCTACTACTTTTAGCAACATGTGGCGCCAGCTAGTGGTCTTAAAAGGGAACCAAGCTCAAAGGGGACCAGCTCTAGACCCAACAATCAGTTGTGGGTAACTAGATTAACACAACCTGAGCTAAGTCTCCACATTCCAACAGGCAATGTACCATAACTCACATAATTACAGAGTACAATGAAATGCTAACACGGTCTAAGGGAGGCCTACAAGGCCTACAACCTCAAACGGACATGAGCATAAACCTGTGGCAGTGCTAACGTACGTGAACAAACTCATGACCATACACCAACAGCGCCCGTAAACACAAGCTGCAACTAGAAGGAGGCTAAACAACAAAGAGCCAACAACTTCTACAGTTATATGTAATATAGCTGCTGTGGCAATGATCACATAGTGGGAACTAACAGAAACCAAACTGAAAGTACGACTCTCTACACTCAACCTGACAGGTGATGCACTTAGTGAAACACATAAACCCTAGCCGGGGAGTACAAAAACACCACGTCCTTAAATAGAGGCTAACAACAGCCTACTATTATGAGAACAGGTGCTAACCTGTGACAGCACTTAGAGTAAAGCTCACATACATGTAGGACAAAAGCTTAGAACCCAAAGCAAACGAATGCTTTGTAAATCCATGCCATCCTTTAACTCCCTCAGGTCGGTGGTCACGCCGGCGATACCACCTCGGTTTTTTTCTTACCAGTGTAAAAGACTCAAAATACTCCGTCAATGTTGCACATACAATTAAGAGTTATATATGGAGTCAAATTAATGCCTTAAAGTTTTGCACAAAAATAAAGTTTTGCAAAACAAACAAAAAAAAAGAGCAATAAAAAAATGTTTTGCAAACAAAAATAATAAATTGCAAAATAAAATAACGTAGTGCAAAAATAAAAATATAATCAATTACAAAAATCAATGACAGCTGTAATTATATTTATCTTTGCCACATATTTTCATGCTCAAACCTACTAAATCATTTGCAACGCTCATTTATTCTGCGTTTCAGTCAAGCGTGCGCTCACGATACCGGTTTCCTTGCGCTGCACTTTTCTGTGCGGTTTCTTTTATGGCACTGGTTTGACGTGGGGGTGGGAGTCAAGAAACGGGGGGCACGTCCCCGCGAAACACGTCATCGGCAGGAGACGCAGAGAACAGAACTTTGAAGATCAAGAAGATCAAGCATAGAGACAGCGCATTTATATAATCTGAAAACCACGCCCGGGGGGAAAACAATCCAACCGTCTCCATTGACTTTGTATTGCGTGAGGCTGCCTTCTTGTCTTTCTGACTCATAACAAAAAAACAGAACAATGCCTAAAAGGTGCTGTGTGACAAGGTGTACAGCTAACAAGCTAAAAAACCCAGAAATAGTTTTTTATAAGCTGTTGACCCAAAAAAACGAATGTTTAAGGATACAAAAGTGGATACAGGCAGTGAGACAGAGCGCAACGGGTCATATACTATAAAAGCATTGGAAGGGGTCGTAATCGACGACAACATATGCTAAACAAACCAACAAAACAAACCATTCATTATTTTTAACCATGTCAAAGAATTATTTCACCTGTCGCCGATTACGTTCCCCTCCAATGCATTTCGCGGGGCGTGCCCCCGTTCTTGACTCCACCCCACGTCAAACCAGTGCCATAAAGAACCGCACAGAAAAGTGCAGCACAAAGGAAACTGGTATCGTGAGTGCACGCTTGACTGTGCAAATGATTTAGTAGGTTTGAGCATGAAAATATGTGGCAAAGAGAAAATAGGATTACAGCTGCATTGATTTTTGTAATTGATTATATTTTCATTTTTGCATACTTTATTTTATTTTGCAATTTATTATTTTGTTTGCAAAACTTATTTTTTTTCCACTCAATACTTTATTTTTCATTTGCAATTCTTTATTTATTTTTTTTTTTTTTTTGCAAAACATTTTTATTGCTCAATTCTTTTTTTTTTTTTTTTTTGCAAAACTTTATTTTTGTGCAAAACTTTAAGGCATTAATTTGACTCCATAGTTATACCACCTTTTTAATCGTGGAATATCTTCTTTTATTTGTGTACACTCAGAAACAAAACACAAATGATGTGCTTTTTGTAAAATAAAGAAATAACATGATGCGTGATCTCGTCTCCCCCTGAATGAAGTCCAATCTGACAGTTCTCAGAAAATGAACTGTAACTAGTGAATACTAATCACAAAAAAATCAGACTTATGTCTAAGAAACGTTGAAATGTCAGGGTTTTAAATCGTGTGTAAGTCAAATCGAAAACAAAAATTCTGTGTTATGTAATCTGTATGAAAAGAGCCATGTCAGAAGTCCGTGATTCAGCTCATTATCCGCTAATGCGGCCACGCCCACGGAGCCAGCGCTATTCAGACGCCAATTCTGAGTCAATACATGCAACATCGTCTCAAATCGTGTATTTATTGTCTTGAAAAGTGTTTGTTTTGCTCCCAAATGTAAGATTGTTGTCTATAATAAACACTGTAAGTACCCTTAGTTCTGAAATACTTACAGTATAAATAATTTGTTATTTTCCGGTTGTTACCCTTATTCCAAGATTTTACATATTGTTCCCCTAACTTACACGGTACCTTACTGTATGGTACAATATATTCTCGAAAGTTACGCTGTAAATTTGTTGTACTTACCAGTACTTTCCAGGCTGTAATCTAAAGCGTTACCAAATGCTTCCTCACAACAGGATTCAGTAACTCTGAACTTTGCACTTTATCATGTCCTTAACAAAACATTGGTGTTGAAAGATTTTGAGCCAGACCACACCTCATACACACATTTTCAAGCTGGCTCCCTGTTATAACAGGACCAAATTTGCATCACAATTGTAAAACTCCCTCACCTTTGTTTGGAGCATGATTGAATTTACACATAGCCACAGCTAAATGCAGCCACATAGATTTGATCTTCACACACAGTCAAATCTACATTTACATACGCCTCACAAAATGTATGCATATAGTATTATTTAAGTCTTTAAGTTTAGACTGCATTATAACTGTGAATTTTATCCAGTTATTGTGTTGTTTTGTTTTTATTGTGTTGTTTTGTTTTAAATATCTAAATGTATGTTAGTATTTCTCATTCTTACTTAAGCACAAAATTTGTATTATCATTAATGCATTTGAAACAATTCTGAAGCTTATTTGATTTGTTTCTTTGTATTTTGTCCATTCGACTTGTAACAATGTTTGTGGACATTTATTCACTTGAATCTCTGTGTTTGGTTACACTGAATATTTTGTTAACACTCTTCATGATAAGGGGGGTGTCACGATCACCGTCTGTTCCTGTCAGTTCCCGGACTACATTTCCCACAATCCTCCCTGCCAGTCACATGTTCACTCTACACCAATCACCTGTTGCCACATACAGCTTAGCATACTACCTGGACTATAAAGGACTCACACACACACCACCTTATCGCGAAGTCTTGTTTTCCCTGCGATACAATTCTGAGCATTTATACCCTGTCTGATTGTCTGTTACTGTACCTGTTGTCTACCGTCTACGATCCTGTGCTGCCTGTCCTGACCCTTGCCTTGTCTACTGTTCTGTGAATGATATCTGCCAGCCCTGATCTACTGCCTGTACCCTGACTACGATTCTGCCTGTCCCTTGCTGTTCCTGTTTACTCCTGATTGACCCTGCCTGTACGACCACGCTCACATTTAATAAAGCTTTGCATTTGGATCCCCTGCCTGAGTCCCGCCTTCGTTACAGGGGGGTTTAAAACCAACATTTGTTGTTTTGTTATCATGCAATTTATTTCAATGTTTCCAGAAACAATGTAAGAGCTTGTAAGATCTTCTTTTATTCTCGCCTTGACCACTTTATCAAGTACATCGATTTAAGGGCTTATTGCCAGAAACAAATTTAATCTGACCACATCAAACCTCTGACCAATGACAATGCCATATGTATGCTTTTGCTGTTTGTTGTGCTATATGTTGTTTTAAATCACAGGATCCCTGCTGCCAAAGTTCAAATCCTGTGTCTTGTCTCAAAGGAGGGACAACTGAGTTCTACCATTATCAGTGCCTGATTCTTGTGGAGGTGTGAAGTGTTCGATGGATGATTTGCATATCTATCAATGGTGTAACACCATTTGATGGACCTTCTCATGCAGGACTGAAAGGAGAACAAAGACTGAAGACTGACCAACTGCTTTTGCAACAAGTCTGGACAAGAAGTCTGACGTTTACATCTACACACAACAGAAAGCATGTCTTCATGGAATGTGCCACCTTTGGACTCCATGAATGTGGCCAACAGTGCCAAGCAGGGACTGTAGGAACTGAAAATATCTAAAGATATTTTAAAATGAACAAAGACATTTGCTTTACTGTTTCAACCCCCTCTCTCTTGCTACAAGGGCCATTTGGAAGGCACAAAGATGCTGATAGTGATCAAGCCCTGTAGGCCAAGATGTGTGTACATTGGGGGTCTACAAATGGTCACACCTTTAGTACAGTGGGGGAAGTTTTAATCTTCTGATTGGTCAGTTTGAATGTCTCTTACATTTGGTTTTTAGTCACACGGTCAAGGAAGGGATAAAAGAAGATTGTAACTGTTGCTCTGGTCCTTTTTATTCTCTGCTCTTTTCTTGGGCACTCTCTGGCCCCCTCTCTCTCTTTCTTTCTCTCTCTCTCTCTATTTCTCCTTCTCTCTCTCAGATAACTTTTTACATACATGCTGTGTACGATTAATGGTATATGATTTTATCATCTCATGCATCTATTTTTAATTATTTTAAGTGTAACCATAATCAGATATTGTCATTAAACCCTTTCTATTACAAATGATGTGCTAACTAGTTTTGATTTAGTAACATTAATGTGCTCCCTATTGCAATACAATATTGTCACACTATAGCAACACTCTCCCACATATTTGCTATTATAACTGCGCTTATTTCCGTCGTTGGTATAAGTTGCAGTGGTGGTAATAGACAAGAAATGTACAGTTTTCTACCATCTTACTGATAAAGTTCTTTAGTCCTCGGCAAACCTTACAGCCTGAACCCCTGTAGGAGTTCCACCCTACAATAAAGTGTTAATCCGATAGCTGCTATATTTTATGACGTGTTCAATTTGATTCTTTTTTCAAAAGGGCGTTGAATATAAATGTGAATTGATCTTATTGTGCATTTGATTTGAGTTCATAGCCTATTATGGACATTTGATATATTATTATCTGGAAAGTTATACTCAATTTGGTATATTCTATTCATCTGTGGGTTGTAAATTCTAAAAGTGCATTATTCACAGAGATTGTGTATCACTAACAATACTTAACTGCCCTTCTGTGGAGTCATTCAAAAGTAGACAGTAAATTGTATTAACTGTTAATTGTATTAACTTTCTAGTTTCATATTTTCCACAAATTTCATTTAAATCTAATTAATAATTCTGTAATTGTTTACTTGAATTGATCTCAGCAAGTTTACTATTTGTTTTGGGTAACATGTAAACTGAATATTTATTTTGTGGTAATTCACATTCACATAAAAGTTTGGTTATATTTAAACTTAAAAGGTGTAAAGAGAGTCCCAAATTATTAGTCTAAAGACTATAAAGTTCAAACCCAAGTGCTCGCCCTAAGAGCTCAGGTACGTCACATCTGGGAGGAAGAGAGCACTACATAAATATTACTCCTCTGTATAGAAAATTGACATAAACATATGAGAATTCATCAATATTTCTCAAATGTGCATGCTTTTAAGCTAAAAGGCTATATGAAATGCCACAGAGGTAACAATAATTGTTCAGACACTTTGCATCACATAAATACATTATATTTTAAAGTATATAATAGAATACCATTATTTTAAATTGTAATAATATTTCACAGTATTGCTGTTTTTCTGTATGTTTGATATACACCATGATGAGCTTGAGACATGATCACAGAGGGTTTTTTCACAGCCTACCTGACTGAAAGGCCTCATTAATATGCAAGTCATTTCAGGTCCTTTTGTCTTCTCAGGTGTTAATTACAGCATTATACATGATGATTCACGCCTCCACACATACTGGTTTCTTGACAAAAAGTGTCTTACAAAAACTAAATCAATATATTGTTTTATAATGAACGAGTATGCAGGATAATATTTATCATTTTGAAGCAAAAACTTTGAACTACAACCTCCAATACCCAGAAGTCTTGTGAACACAGATTTAATTAATTAAGTTTTTTGTTTTTTCAATAACCACGTGTAGCAGTTTTACTCTGGTTGTGTTTTGTTGCTCTCAAAGAAGACAATACGGGTGGAGCAGGTCTCAGGATGATTTATTCTGAAGAAGCAGGTCTGCAGAAATACACAGAGCACAATTAATGTTTTTTGGGATACACGTCTCTCCCCTTCAGTGGTCCATACAGCATGGAGAAAGCAGCACTCTGTTTGAAGAGCGAGAGAAAGCACAACCGACCACGTCAATAGCAAATGTGCTTCTCAAGATCTCAATTTACTCAATTAACAGTTACAAAACATAAGACAAAAAGGATAAATCAAATAAATTAAATAATTAAGATAAACAAATAAATAAAGTCACAAAATACATGTCACCATTATATGGCATATGAATATATATAAAAAAGAAAATATAGTTCCTCACCGCGTACTCGCATCAGTAAATTAATTAAATGGGGGAATGTCAAAAGTTACAGATTTTGCACAATTAAATTAGAGAAAAAAATATTCAATTTGATAACATCACATTTGCATAAAACCTCACTCTTTTTTGTATCTATCAACCTCGTATAAAACTCGATAGTAAACACATTTCAAACATTTCAAACATTTCTCAACATATAACACAACAATGAACATACTGCAGAAATACACAGAGCACAATTAATGTTTTTTGGGATACACGTCTCTCCCCTTCAGTGGTCCATACAGCATGGAGAAAAGCTAGTAAGCAAAACCAATCTCGGTAAAATATTCAAAATACAATTCATTGCTTACATTTCATGACATCACTGTCTTACATTACACTTAAACATTATTTATCTCATGAAATTAATCGATGATATTGTTTACACTTAGAGAAATCTCCTTACCAGCACTCTTGTTTGAAGAGAGAGAGAAAGCACCACCAACCACGTCAATAGCAAATGTGCTTCTAAAGATGGCGCTGTCACACATCGCACGAGGTATTGTGTGCGTCACCATTATGTGCCCCATAAAATATCTGCATTAACGGTTCCTACTAGAATTAATTATGCATGTTATGCCTCATTATAACTCTGAACACAAACATGAGAATATAAGAAAATAACATAAGTTTTGATGAAGTTCATTAACATTATTCTTTATATATATTGTAATATCTGAACCAGCTACACACGCATAAAAGTTATTCCTTCAAAAATACAAACATGACATACATGTTCCTCACATATTATTGTAGCCTAGTTTGTGTTGAATACAGTGTGTAATGACACTTTTTCCATTAATATGTTTATGAACAACTGAAAAAAGCACAAATGTCAGGGCATGTCAAAACTTCTCCAGGGCCCTGAAAATCCTCAGACCCCTGAGGGTTAAAGAGGATAAATGTTCTCACCCAACAGAACTTATAGATCTGTACTGAGCCCTAGAGGACGGAAGCTAAAAAGCTAGCACCGTAGCTCAAACTTGAATGAAATTTAAGGGGCTCAGGGGAAGCAAATTCATAGCATGATTAAAGTTCTAGAATGTGGGGCCTAGCATGCACTGCATACATTTATCTACGCAAAAGATAAGGGCCTACCAACTGAGAAACAGCACCAGGGAGGCTAAGAACAGCCTGCTACCTTAGCTGTTAACCTCAGCCATTGCACCTACATAAACAAGGGGAAAATGGGCATATGGCCTAACAACTCTCCCTCAGGAGGAGGCCAGAACTAGGAACTATACAACCTAACATGGGATAGTAATACAAAGGGTGGTTTATAACAATACACACCTAAACCTAGTCCTAGCCTGGGCTGCTAAGCTGTGGGCCCCACGGGGCCACACGCATCGCAACACCTGGGCTTCACCGCTGAATTTCCATAGATAAGAGGAAATAAAGCCAAGCTCAACAATCAAATAATGTCAGGCGGCTGATTAAGGCCAACCTGAACATAGATACTAACTGAAGTGACGAGTGCTAACTCAAACTACTCTAGCAAACAGCAGATGAGAAGCTACTCTAAACAACAGGTGGCTAAGAGACGGCCATTTTGTGGCCTGCACAATATATCGTTCTAGCCAACCTATCAAAATTAAGTTTGCCCAAGAACCCCTCTTACTTTTTCCGATTACATACTCAGGAAAAACTACACAGGAACACAAGGTCAACATATTTAGAAATATAAATATAGACCCAGTTCACTTTCCTGCGGCTCTAAGACCAAAGACTCCTCCTTCCATTTTCTTTAACAAGGAGGGATAGAATCTAGGGTTCTTTAAAGCCTAAAAGAGCATCTTACACTATCAAGCCAGAAAGCAGGCCTTTAGAAAAATATTATCAAAGGCCCAGCCATCAGCCTGACTGTTAAAGAAGCACCTGAGTATGTAAAATGAAACCAAAACTAACTACATGCTCAGAAAAAACTATACAGGAAAAACAAGGTCTTATTTTCAAACATAAAATATAGACCCAGCTTACCTTCCTGTGGCTCAAAGACAGAAGATTCCTCATACTCCTTTTTTATCTACATGAAAGGATAGAATCTAGGGTTCTTTTAAGCCTAAAAGATCCTCTCATTATCAAACTGGAAAAGCGGGCCGACAGAAAAATAATCACTATGGGCCCAGCCATCAGTCTGACCGTAAGAAGCATCTGAGCATGATATATGTCTATAAAATATATATACATGCATACAGTATATATAAACATACACATATATATATACACATATATATATATATGTATATATATATATGGCTGCAGCCTGCCAGAAGCGTGTCCCACAAACACCAGCAGCTCCGCATCCACAGCAGCCAGAGGAGCGCGCGCTGCCGGACGCGATGACATCAAACACGGACGTCATTGTCATCCAACAACTCATTCTCGTCAGCCCTGGGGGAGCTGAGAGAGAATACAACTCTCTCAAACTTCCCAACAAGCCCACCTGCAAGCCCCATGATTGCAACCGCCATTTTGCCTCAGCACAAATGGGGCCAGAATCACCAGGCACAGATGCGGACAGCTCTTCCCATAGAGAAGAGTGCCACAACAGAGACGCTCACAACAGACAAACACACAGACAGCGCCCTCAAGCACTGTCTATGCGCGCTCCTCTCCCAGACAGAAAATGCCCAGAAATGTGTATATCAAGTGTCAAACCCTGGGACACGGATGAACACACTCTCTTGAAACATTTGTAAGGCATAATATAGATTCCCTTACCAGAGTCGATATAGTCGCAATCAGACAGAACAGTCCTGAAAGACGAAAGATACTGACTGATTCTCTAGGCGCTCCTTTTATACTATGATGACGTCATAGGCTGCCGCCGGCCAAATGCTATTGGAGTGGTTTGATTCTTAGCTTTCGGACATCGGTTCACGAGTGACGTTCCCCAAAGCGGTAAACGCAGAGTTGAAGTTCCCTTCGAAAGGGAACTTATATAGTTTTATTTATTGTCCGGGTGTTGTGCGTCTATTCAAAGTAAGTGTATTATATGTGACTTTTGTAGGATCGCTTGTGTTTTATGCTATTCTATTTGCTGTTAATGTGCGTCACTTATTGTGGCTATGATAAGGGGTAATTTTGTCTTTAGGACAATGTTATGCTGTATATATGTTATCTTTATTCATTTTTGCTTAAACAGATGTTGTGTTTGTATATTTTGTTTGTATTTTATTTTTACTTTGCACTGTACTTATCCAGAGTGAGAAAAAGGGCAAAGAAAATCACTCTGGACCCCTCACATCCAGCACACTCCCTCTTTGAACTGTTGCCATCTGGTCTACGCCACAGAGCTCTGAGCACCAGAACGACCAGACACAGGAACAGTTTCCTCTTCAACTTTTTACTAATAACTGAGTTGTTGTGGTGACAAATAAACGGGTTACTCCCATAGTTCAACCATCTTTGCCCAAGTCTCTTACACTGATGCACCGATCTGCCTTTTTCGCTTCTGATACCGATTCCAATTCCAATACCTGCGATTCAGTATCGGCCGATACCAGTCTCTTTCACACAGTGAGGCATACAGTTTATTAGGTAATTCAGCACTTTTTTTGTATAATTACTTGAATATCAGATCGGGATCATTCTTTTGTGCAAGGCATCAGGCTTGACTTAAACATGACACAAATGTAGTGAATTATTTATTAAATAATTGTGCATCAGTGCAACAACTGTAAATAAACAAATAGCTTCATTAGCTTGGTAGACATTCACAATAAACAAGAGTCTGGCTGACTCCTTCATCCATGACTCATGACGTTTTTCATGAAAGATTGAGTCATATGACAAACTAAATATTTATATATAAAGCTGTACTTTAAAATTAAAAGACATTTCAGTTTATTTTAATGAGGCAGCAACATATGATAGGACAGAACAAAAAATGCTATTAACAATCTTTCATTGTGCAAAAGTATTATAATATGCACGGCTCCCATACAGAGCGGCACAAAGCGCTTATGCGCATCCCGTGTGCAGAATGATGCGCTTGAAGCATCATGGAGTCACAGAGCGCAGCGGCAGTGCTCCGCAGTGAAAGGTTCAAAGCACAGAGATAAGATATATTGATGTGTTTTGTATTATCGTTGTCTACATATGAAGTATGATAATAGAAACATTGATTAATCTTGGAGGGAGTTTCATTGTGTTGACTGTCGTAACCGAACGCGACACGCAGTCTGAATGCTGAATGGAGAATGACTGACAGCCGCAGCGAAGGGAGGCATTTACGTGAACTTTAAACGACTTAAATATTTATCTGTATGTCACGGGGCAGGCCCCTCAGGCTGCAACCACCCCTAAAACCCGTACCACCCTTGGGGAGTCGGACAGCGGCCAGACAAGGACGACAGACAAGGCTTCAAGTAACACTGTATTTTATTGAATATAAAAAGGGAATCTAAAAATGATGAGTCTTCTGGGCAGGGTCGTTCCGTCCTGCGGACCCACAGAGTGCGATATAGGGGGGTGCTCTAGTGAATGGCTTCGCTATCTTCCAATGGGAAAGACGGGTCAGGGCTCACACTGGGAGGAGACTGCTGTAGGACTATTCAAGTACGTATTTCAGGTGACGTACTCCCTTCTTCCCAAGGGGAGGATGGGTCAGGACTTACGACCGGAGGGTCTGAGATGGGACAGTTAAGGTACGTGTTTTGGATACGTACTCTTCTTCTGCAGATGACAGGCAGAAAACTGACGGCTGAGGAGCTCCACTACCAAGCAGTCCGGGATGTATTCCAATATGAAATCCTCTTGATGGGCTGGCAGACACAGAGCTTACAATAGGGGAAGTTCACTGCAAAGCAGACAGGTGAATACAGAGATACGTAATCCTCTTCTTCAGCAATGACAGACAGAGAACTTACAGCTGGAGGAGCTTCACTGCAAAGCAGTCAGGTGAGTATTCAGGTATGGCTTCCTCTTGAAGGAAGCTGGAGGAGCTTCACTGCAAAGCAGTCAGGTGAGTATTCAGGTATAACTTCCTCTTGAAGGACTGGCAGACACAGAGCTTACAATGGGAGGAGTTCACTGCAAAGCAGGCAGGTGAATACACAGATACATAATCCTCTTCTTCAGCAATGACAAACAGAGAACTTACAGCTGGAGGAGCTTCACAGCAAAGCAATCAGGTGAGTATTCAGGTATGACTTCCTCTTGAAGGACTGGCAGACACAGAGCTCACAATGGGAGAAGTTCACTGCAAAGCAGGCAGGTGGATACACAGATACGTAATCCTCTTCTTCAGTAATGACAGACAGAACTTACAGCTGGAGGAGCTTCACTGCAAAGCAATCAGGTGAGTATTCAGGTATGACTTCCTCTTAAAGAAAGCTGGAGGAACTTCACTGCAAAACAATCAGGTGAGTATTCAGATGTAACTTCCTCTTGAAGGGCTGGCAGACACAGAGCTTACAATGGGAGGAGTTCAATGCAAAGCAGGCAGGTAGATACACAGATACATAATCCTCTTCTTCAATAATGACAGACAGAGAACTTACAGCTGGAGGAGCTTCACTGCAAAGCAATCAGGTGGGTATTCAGGTATGACTTCCTCTTGAAGGACTGGCAGACACAGAGCTTACAATGGGAGACGTCCACTGCAAAGCAGGCAGGTAAATACACAGATACATAATCCTCTTCTTCAACAATGACAGACAGAGAACTTACGGCTGGAGGAGCTTCACTGCAGAGCAATCAGGTGAGTATTCAAGTATAACTTCCGCTTGAAGGACTGGCAGACACAGAGCTTACAATGGGAGGAGTTCACTGCAAAGCAGGCAGGTAAACACAGATACATAATCCTCTTCTTACTTCTTAGAACGTGACAGAAAGCTCAGGTAAGTAGTGGACACCCGGCGGGTTTAAGTTCACACTTCACACATCAAACAGTGCATCACATCACTTCATCACTGCAATTCAACACTCAGTGGGAAATACATATATAGATGGCCGTCGCCCATTTCTGACCTGGCATTCACGTCAGGAAGTCCCATAAACAAGGAAGAGGATGGAGATCAATTGAACTACTCACAGTCTCTCCCAAACAATCTTACTGTCCAGCGATGTCCTCCTTCCGATTGAGTCAACGTGCTCTCTCTCCCAAACTCACAATGCCGTGCCTGATTGCCAGTCCCACTTCCTCTTCTCCACTGCTCACTCTTCCTCCGAGATTCACAGTCCCCAAACAAAAGAAACAAAACGCCCCTTTTAGTGCATCCTCTCTCCTTTTATCCTACCCTAAGGGCAACGTGTCCCAATGTGCACCGCTGCCGGCAATCTTCACTAATCACCCCATTCGCGGGGATTTTTCGCTAAACCGGAACTAGCCCGGTGTTCCGTTGTTATTGGTCCGGCGGGAGGCAATCGCGGCGAACATTAGTTCCGCCTTGACAGTTGGAATTTTTGTCACCTCGTGACATGTACAACAAATTAAACTATGGAATGGCTTCAGAACACTTGGAATATAGTGCACAGAAACTTTATGGTGCTTTTTAATGTTTTTGTGCCTTTTGTGGAGCTTAACAATAACACAGAATAGTTCACACAAATAAGTAGAGGATCTCAGAAAATAAATACAGCTCATAAATGTTTAAGCACAGACTCGCCTGAGAAAAATAACTGCAGCTCTGTAATTGGCCGAAATGCTCCGTTCGACTTTTCTGAGACCCTCTACTCTTCCCTGTGGATGGCTCTGACCTACTTTCTGTACGATCTGAATTTCCGCGCTTTGAATTTACAATATTGAATCTGATGTCCTGAATTTCTTCTTCATCTTGAAAACTTGAAGCTGTATTTTTAAAAACTGGATATTTGCAGTCTAAAATTTCAGAACGAAAAATCTGCTGTTTGAAAATACATGTCTATGAAATTCTGCCATGAAAACATTTCAGTTGTGTTTAATTTCAAATGTTTAATATTCAAGTTTTAAAAAATCAAATTCAGAACTATGTAAAATGCCACATAATATTCAATTTGATTAAATTACACTTGTCTATAATTCAAATTCAAATAGTAATGTCATAATCCTAGCTCCATACTATACACAACTCTGAGATCACAACGTGAATGTGTACGCGTGTAAGCTAATAAACTGAGCGTGTTCAAATCAACTCTTTCCAGACTAATTCCACTAAATGTCTTTAGAGAAAATCCAGATTTCTTTACCTGTGAGAAGTGAAGAGAGAATGATCAGTCCCAGCAGACACAGATCACACTGATCAGCCATTTTCTGTTTCTGTCAGTCTTTCTCTTCACTATATAGTTATATATAGTTCCTTCAGACAGGAAGGGCTGGTAGTTTCTAAGAAAGAACTTCCTCTGATCTGAACTGAGTGTAGAAATTCTGGTATAGTTGTTATTTAGTGACACGATGCCAATGCATAATGGAGAAGTGTTGATTTGTTCTTCACTGATGTTTAAATGTAATGTGCAGTACACTTCTACTGTAATAGGAACAGTCCCTGAAGATCAACTCATGGTTGATGTTCAAGAGCACAATGGTAACAGCTCAGGGAGTTTAACCTACAGTCATTCTGTTTCCACACAGACTTTGACACGACAGCAGCTGTCAAACATGTTCTTCACTGTGAGAAACTGCATATTAATAACCACACTGACTCAAACACATCTGTCTGAACACAATTTATAGACAATTCTTTGTTTCACTTCTTTCTTTTAGCAGTTTTCAGCATGCAGTTAAAATCTAGCTATAAAATCATTAAATTATTACTGATAAAATTGGTTTGTTAATGAAAGACTATTCATTATCTATGACTCATTTGTAAAAAATAAGAATAATTCTAAAACAGTTTTTAATTATTATTATAAAGTATTATTTTGTAGCAAAGTCGGCTTGTCCCAGTAACACACTTAGGATTTTGAACACTTATTTTGTACAATAACTTTATTGGAAGAGTAACCCAGTTACAAAATATGTTTAAGGAAAAAAACAAACACTTATTTCTCTCTCTTCCCTTCTAAGCCAATCAAAATGTTGTATTGCCTTTGTCCCGCCTTGCTGCATTGTCCATTGGTTGAATCAGCTCAGTGCCGATCCATGTGCAAAAACAGATCACGTCAGGTAGATAGAGGAAAAAGTTATTTATATATATATATATATAGTAGAGAGATCGCAGTGGAACGGCATCGATTGTTCATCAGTTTAATCAATCAGGTTTACTGCATATCTTGGTTAGTTTTGTCAATTATTTTGTCATATTAAGTGATTTTGATCTGATTAGCCTATGAGGCTAAACCATGTGCTATGTTATGCGCAACATGCGCTATTGCATCATAATCATTCAAAATCATAATGACTACTCTAATTTCAGCGAAATGTTTGTCTTTTTTAATATCATCTTGTTCTATATGAAGTTCTAGAATGTTCATTATTTGTAATATTTAGATTTAAGTATGCATTTATGCAGACTGATGTTCTAAATGAGGATGCAAAATATTTTTTCTAGTTTTTGCAAGTGTATATTGAAAATGAAACACATTGAGTGTTTTATTTCCTATTCTTTTGTACTGTGGGATCTATAGTACAATGTTTTCAGTTAAGATGATGTTGTTTGATTATTTTATCAGACCAATTCATTGTATATGAAAACATCAATGAAATACTGATGCATTTCAGTGTTCATATATGTAACATATGGAAGTTATCTTCATAGAAATGATTGTCATTAGGCCTAATTGATGTTAATGTTTAAACAAATGTTTTACGGTCACCTGTTTTGTAAAATTCAGGTCGGGTCTTTTAGTAACGAGAGAATTCTGTTCGTTGATCGGTGAGGGATGTGAAACCTTGATGATGGCGAGCCACCCAACTGGATCTTCTGGAGTCTCTGCGAACTTGAACTTCAAACCATGAGAAACATTACATGGTAGGACTGTTACCAACAAAGAGTCTTTGGAGGACAATTTTGATTTTGGCCATTTTTGAAAGACTGGTCATGCACTAGTCATGCACGATACACATACAATGATTAACACACACCAACATTAGTTTAAAAGGGGGTTTTATTTTATTTTGTTTGTAAGCCGGCTACATTCTATTGTGACTTTGTACAATATAATTTTCCTACTAAAGTTACATTGAAACTGTTATAGTGAATCTGTCCATTCATTTGTGTTGCAATGTCTGAACCTCTTACGAACCTAGAGTTGTGTATTTACCTATAGGTGGGTTACAGAAGCACAAGAATTACTAAACACAGTTACACAGGGACTACTGAACAAACATTTAGATGTTTATCTTGAAGTGAAAAATTATCAAAATCAAATATGTAAATAAAGTTGTTTATAAACATGCATTTTCCAACACTTCCTTGAGCATTGAGCAAGTGCGGCCGAGAACTTACAGGCCTTAAATGCACCACAAGTGCATGCTCCACCTGAGGATTACTCTGGGTTCAAGCCAAATTCCAAGATCGGAGCCCTCCTTCGGACGGCACGCCAAATAAACACTATATCTGATTTGATGCAAAAACAAAAAATAAAAGAAAAACGTCTCAGGTTCCGTATGTAACCATGGTTCCCTGGGAACAGGGAATGAGACTCCGCTATGGGGAACCGTCACTCGTGACAGGTGTCCAAAATGCCAAAGAATCACACCACTCCAATCCTATTGGCCGGTGACAGCCTATGACGTCATCATAGCGCAAACCCGGAAGTATAAAGGGAGCGCTTGAGGAAGCAGTCGACACCTACTCGTCATGAGGGACTGTTCAGCAGGCAGCCCGAAGCATGGCATGGAAACACAGAGTCTTGTTCCCTGTTTTCAGGGAACCATGGTTACATACGTAACCTGAGACATTCCCTTTCAAAAGGGAACTCGCTCTGCGTTTACCGCTATGGGGAACAATATACCCACGCCGCCATGCTAAAGGAGCATGCCAAATGACTAGACAAACGTCCGGCAGTTCCAGAGAAAAACCGGGAGCAACTCCCCCTCGGGTCACGCAAGGCTGTCAGTGACAGCTTTCCCTATGGCCAACAGCCCAAGCTGAGCCTAAAAGAGGCCTTCCGCAGAAAGCCTTCCAAGGCTGCTCAAGGCATCTGGGACCAGCATTCCGTGGAAAGTGGTCCCTTAAAGGGATTGTGGCCAGGAAACCAAAAGGAACCCCGGCCAGTCACTAAAGGGGAAAAAAGTCACCCAAAAAAGTCACCCTCAGTGCCACCAAAGAGGCCGTACTAATCTAGCGAAAGCCAAACATAGTCTGGGGCCAGCCCTGTCTGATACACAGAATCTCCAGAGCGTATTCTTCAGAGAAGAGAGCAAGTAAGAGTGACTGCGAAAGAGCAGTGAGCAACTCAAACCCACGCGCAGAGCTGGGCATCCCAGAGAGCAGAACTCAGCTGAGTGCTATAAATCCTCGTATTGAGGGGAGTATAATCTGCTCATACTAGGATCTACTCAGTGTCTGATAAAAGCACTGAGGAGGCTGTGCGCTAGAAAAACCCTGGGGAGGGGAGCACAAAAAACTCTGGGGACGGGAGCACAAACCAGCCTAAGGGCAGGTCTCAACGGGAGACTTCATAGAAGTCTACAACCAACGATGAGCTTAGGGAGCTAAGCACAATTACACAGTCAACCCAAAGGGGAGTACGAAGCTCAAGCTAACAGACAGACCATACTGTAGGCACATAGTCATGGAGGCTGGAAAAAGGGCCTACAACATAACATAAGTTCTTACAAATGAACTAAACATTCCACAGGAACTCAACACATATGGTGGTATTCCAGGGTGGCCCGTAAGGCCATGCACCTGAAACATAGCATGCTGGAAGCATGACCAACCAAGTAATTAAGTACTGTGAGTGCCCACGAAACAGTCTGTCCAACACAATCCAACGAGCAGTGTACTCGGTAAAAAAACTTTTACTCTTTAAGCAAGAGGAGTACAGCGTATGCCATCAGGTGCTAAAGAAGGCCCCATGGGCCTATAAACTCAGCAGACACGTGACAGTGTTATCAAGCTCCAGGCCGAACAAACCGACTACAGAGGAGGTGAATGAATTAACCGGAGCCCTGGCCAGCCAGCGACACAAATCCTTTTACTGTTTTCAGAGAAGAATGTCAAAGAAAACACAAAAAGGTACATGCCAGCATGTTCCCAAAGGAGGCCCCGAAGGCCTACCTGTCACATGCAGCGTCAGCTAGCGACCACTAAAGTTCTAGGAGCAAAATAGAACCGAGTAAAAACAAGGTAACTACTTAGCTCAACTAGAGCTAAAGGAGACCATGCTCAAGGAAGAAAATGCATAAACCCAAACAAACAGTTGGTTTAATGCAAGACCTCACCTTGAGAGGCAAGCCACTTAGAAAATGTACTCTCTAAGCGAGAGGAGTACAAAGCCAAGCTCCAGCATGATACATAGTCAAGTCAAGTCAAATTTATTTATATAGCGCTTTTACAATTGGTAATTGTTTCAAAGCAGCTTTACATATTAGAAGCACAGAAAAAAGGGAAGTGGTTAAAAATAAGCTGTACAAACAAGCGTGGTAATATGTAACATATACAAGATGGTGCTACATTAAGCCAATGTCGCTGACTCCCAGGGGGTGGAAAAAAAACCCCCTAGGAGAAAAACCAGCGTGCTAACACTGGGAAAAAAAGTCCTAGGAGGGAAAAAAACCCCTTGGAAGATATATATAATATGTAAATGGATATGGAGATCAAAATCTGAATACATTTTTATTATAGAGATTAAAAATAGATTATATATAAATATATGTAAGCGGATACGGGGATTAAAAATCTGAATAGATGCAGCCAGAACTGGATCTGTAGGCCCATTGTCTCCTGGGCTACGTTGTAGTCAGGTCCAGACACAGGTTCTCCATCTGATCTGGATACGGCCTGGATCCACCACCGGCAAACCTCAGGATAAGCAGAGAGACAGATATTAGCGTAGATGCCATTCTTATTGATGTACAGGTATATCTAGTGTTATAGGAAATGTTCTCGGTTCCGGCCGACCTAATTATTGCAGCGTAACAATCCTTTAACGGATTTGAAAAAATGTTAATGTATTGATAATGTTATGTGTATGCAAGAGCAAAGAGATGTGTTTTAGTCTAGATTTAAACTGACAGAGTGTGTCTGCTTCCCGAACAATGCTAGGAAGATTGTTCCAGAGTTTAGGTGCTAAATAGGAAAAGGATCTGCCGCCTTCAGTTGATTTTGATATTCTGGGTATTATCAACTGGCCTGAATTCTGAGATCGCAATAAACGTGAAGGACTATAATGCATTAAGAGCTCACTTAGGTACTGGGGAGCTAAACCATTTAGAGCTTTATAAGTAAGTAGCAAGATTTTAAAATCTATACGATGTTTAATAGGGAGCCAATGTAATGTTGACAGAACTGGGCTAATATGGTCATACTTTCTGGTTCTAGTAAGAACTCTAGCTGCCGCATTTGGACCAACTGTAGTCTGTTTAAAAAGCCGAGCAGAACAACCACCGTAGAGCGTTACAGTAATCTAGTCTTGAGGTCATGAATGCATGAACCAACTGTTAACAAAATAACACCTAATTTCAACATTTATTCTCTCTATCCAGAGCAAAACCTAATTTTCAAAGTTATCAGGACAGTTTCATTAAGTAACATTTTCATGAACACATTTCAGTGTAAATTCACACAGTATTAAGTTGATGATATGATCAACATATTGTCAACAGAAGTCAGGTTTAACCCTCATCCTCTCCTCCCGAACCTGAAACACATTATACTTTTATTTTTATTTTTTACTGAAAGCTTATATCATTGTTTTCTATTAATTGTTTTCATTAATTTTCTATTTCTAATGCTTTCTTTAAGAAATTTTAAAAATTTGATTTAACTCTAAATTACTAGATTTATTAACAGTGTAATTTAATAATATAATTTCAGCACATTGTTTCATGTAAATACAAAATAACTCCTTAAGAAAACTTGCTAAAACAACTCAAAAAGTCTCACATTGGGTATCTCGGCTGACCTCGTGGAAAAAAAAAAAAAAAAAAAGACATATTTCATGACTCTTACCACTACATATGGAGCAGGGGAAAAACAAAACAACAAGAAATTAAAAAACAAGAAATACTTTGAAGAATATTTATTTGAAAGAGCTGATTTTAATTCAGATTAAAAAAAAAATGCTGTTATAATTTCACCATTTATTTGTCATTTAATGAGAATGATGTGCGAGAGTAAAAGTGTCCTCATTTTCTAGACTTTGTCCAAACCTGCAGCTCTGAATGAATAATAAAGACACTAGCATTAACTGATCAACAAGCAGACAGAAACTATACAAAAAACATGCTGAACTGAGAAAAATAAGCAATAACTACAAATAAATCAGAGCATCACTTGGGTTTGTTTGTGAACATGTAAAAGACATTGAAAGTATTATAATGGCACTGAATGACACCATTAGGACTCAGTTCTATTAGATTCATATTCTTCTGCTCATGTGGTTTTGTGTCATTATTTGACTGATTTGTGAGGGTTCTTGTTCAGAGGCATAAAGTTCACTGCAGTTTTCCTGAGATCAGCTTTTGCTCCTCTGATGGAAGCATAAGTCACTTTATCATCACAGCGAACCTGAAAAACATCACAGTTATTGTTTCAACACACAATTATTACAGCATGATGTTTGAGCTCAATTCATGACACAAATTCAGAAGAAAAACAAAACTATCATGTTGAGAGAAGCTGGACAACATCAAGGAAGTGTTTCTCACCTTCTTCTTTCTCACTTGTTTTTACTGTAGTCCTCAGTAAGTGACCTCAGTGTAAGTCTCATCATATATCAGCTCCTGAACATCAATGAAAAATCACCACAGTGTCAAATATACACAAAATACACAGATTATTGAAGATGGACAATCATATGTCCACTGGCAGTAGATGAATGTAAATGTTGATTGTGTCGTTGGTTCATCATATTTTTATCTGTGAGTTTTAGAGCAGAAACAGTTCAAATACACTAACCTGTCATTATATAATCTGACTAATACGAGTGTCATATTTCAGGATCAGAGCTTATAAACACTAATAACTCATGGATCGACCTACAATACTCACCTCAGAGTCATCAGTTCCTCTTCTGTTATCTGAAATATAACGTCAAGAAATATGATGATCAAACACATAATACAGTCTCCAATTAAACTGATTTCAGAAGAATTCTAGTGCTGTAGAATAGAAACATTAAACTCTGTCTAAGAGGAATTCTGTCTAAATACACGTTTATTTTTATCAGATGTTTTGGACTTTTTGTCTGTTATATAATATGAGAAACTGTAAAAACTCACCGTCTCTTTTTCTGCGAATCATCCAGAGAATAAGAGCAGGAAGGAGAACAGCGAATGAAGCGACAACAATCACAATCACTGAGAGAGAGACGATATTACAGTCATATTAATACTGATGTCCACTGAGCTCATTTTCACTACAATGAGTTCATTTAGATCCTGATTCTAGAAAAACTCCAGAGTGTGAAAACAAGCACTGAAATGAGGATGATCTTCATACACACCTAGAGAGGTTGGGATCTTCTGATTCTCTGTACAAATGAAAGGATGGATTAATTAAAGCCAGTGTGAACAAGTGAAGTGAGAGACTGATGATGTGTGACAGTGATCATGTGATCATGAACCTTGTGTAGGAGCTGCTGCTGTAGTTTGGCTTGATTTCTTCTCAGAGTTTGAGCTGCTGACTGGAATCAGTGCTGTTGAATCAGAAGATGAATGTTCAGATGTTCATCTGTAGGACATTAACATCATATTTTACAGTAGTAATAGTTGTTTCTCACCTGAATACTTGACAGTGTATCTGACTGAGGTCTGGAGTTGATTTCTGAGAGTAAGCTGACATCTCCACTCTCTGTTGTCATCTTCATTCAGGAGTGTTGTAGTCAGAGTGATGATACAGTGATCTGATGAGAATAATATCTGATATCTGGAGTCTGTCTTCAGATCAACACCAGTCTGATTCACCCACAACAGATGAAGACCCTCAGAACGAACCCAATAATTACAGGAGAATCCAGTATATGAATACAACTGACAGGAGAGAGTCACAGAGCGACCTGGACTGATCTCAGTCTGTGAGGATGATGATGATGATGATGATGATGATGATGATGATGGAGACACTGAAACTGAACACAAGACACAAATCACAGACTCTTCAATCATCATGTGAGTTTAAAGGGAGAATTTGTCATTTTTAAATTGATCACATAATCATAAAATTACCATGAAGAACATGCAGATAAACATAAGCAGCAGATCTTTGGTATTGTCCTCCATTCACATATTGTTGGCAGGTGTATAATCCATAATCTTCTTCTGTGATGTTCTTGATGTTCAGAGAGCAGTCAGACCCCAGACTCAGTCTCTCATGTCTCTCTGTGTCTTTCTTCTTTATCCCTCGATCAATCAGATTAACTGCTGAATGTCTGAAACTCATATAGTTCCATGTAGTTGATTTGCAGTTGTATTATTACAGGGCAGACGGACATTTTCACCAGAACTGATGAACACATGAGGATCATCCACTCCACTGGTACCTGAAACACAGTATATTTCAGTGATCATTATATTATATTAGGGGCAGTTGTGGCCTAAGGGTTAAAGAGTCGGATTTGTAACCTGAAGGTCACAGGTTTGAGTCTAAGTACCAGTAATATAGGTGAGGGAGTGAATGAACAGCACTCTCTTCCACCCTCATTACACACAACTGAGGAATTTAAACAAGACACTGAACCCCCAATCACTCCCTCTGTGTGTGTGTGTGTGTGTGTGTGTGTGTGTGTGTACTTGGATAGGTGAAATCCAGAGCACAAATTCTAAGTATGGCACACCACCATACTTTATATATGGTATAAAAGGCTGAAAGTCTTAAAAAATGTTAAACTCAACGAGAAAAAAAAAAACAACAAAAAAAACAAACAAAAAAAAAAAAAAAACAGAGATGATTACATTTGAACTGACTGATACTGTTAATCTTGGTCCACTGGTCTCATATAATAAAACGTGTTTTATTATTAAAGCTTTATATCTGATAAGCAAATAAGTGCTGTTGTCAAATCCAGCTTTTTCCTCTGGAGACTTCTGGATAAAGTCAAGACGTTTCTCTTGTGGAATTACAAATTTGTTCTATGTTATATCTAGGTTCCAATGTAATAGTATATGAACTAAAAACTTTATGTATATTGTGTCAAGGCAGGCAGACCAGGTGTCTGAGGCACTAACCTTTTGTCTCATGCATTTCCTGGCCATGTGGCATGACCAGCTCAAGATACAGCTGTGCTTTTGTCTCTATGATAATGTAAAGGTATAGGTGATACTGCCAGACTGATTGGATTAGCACCTATGCATTTGAATTACACAGTTATGCTGATTAGATCATGGCTGGGAAATGTAGGCAATGATCTGATTCCTGTACTGCATTTGCATCCTTTGTTTAGATTGTCCACACCTCTACTCTATGTATCCCTCCCCTTGAATGTATATGAACTACCAAGTCACTGCCTTAGTCAGATTTTGGATGACCACAGCGACGCACAGCGTGTTTCTCAATAAAGAGTAACTTCTGCTTCAAGAGATCCCAAAGTCTCCTGGTCTATGCTTCTGAGATTTCCAACAGTTTTGGTGCCGTGACCCGGATAGAGCTTCTCACCTCAATCCAGATTGAAACTTCAAGCACAACAAAGATCTGATCCAAAGAAAGATCCAGGCTGAATTTTCCTGTTCACCCAAGGGTTGGTGAGTGATACTCTATCCAAAAGAACATTAAGACCAGTACAAATGTGTAATCCTCTGTGCCGTCAGAGAAGAGTTAACAGACAGCTGTAGGCTTTGGTTAACTAAGTTATCTCTAAAAATGTTCTTTAGAGATGAAGTTTATCCTCTGTTCAGGCAGGAATATTAGCATTAAGTGCTAATATTGGTAACCTCTGTTCAGGCAGGGAAGTTTGGCATCACGTGCTAATATTGGTTTATCCTCTGTGAAGTTAGGGAAGTTTTATCCTCTGCTTTATAAGGGAAGGTTGTTTATCCTCTGTTTAGGCAGGGAAGATTAGCATTAAGTGCTAATATTGGTAACCTCTGTTCAGGCAGGGAAGATTGGCATCACGTGCTAATATTGGTTTATCCTCTGTAAAGTTAGGGAAGTTTTATCCTCTGCTTTATAAGGGAAGGTTGTTTATCCTCTGTTTAGGCAGAGAAGATTTAGCATTACATGCTAAAATTGGTGTCCTTTGTTCAGACAGGGAAGAATTAGTGTAAAGTGCTAATAATAGTTAGATTTTGGATGACCACAGCGACGCACAGCGTGTTTCTCAATAAAGAGTAACTTCTGCTTCAAGAGATCCCAAAGTCTCCTGGTCTATGCTTCTGAGATTTCCAACACTCTCTTTTAAGGAGCTTGAGAAAGTCATTCATGCCTTTATTTCTTCAAGTCTTGATTATTGTAATTCTCTGTATAGAGGAGTTAGTCAGACAGCGTTGTCACGTTTGCAGCTGCTTGATGCTGACAGGGACGTGAAAACAAGAGCATTTTACCCTGATTTTATCTTCTCTTCATTGGTCACCACTGCGTTTCTGAATAGAATTGAAGCTTTTGTTGTTTGTTTTCAAATCTTTAAATGGGTTGGCACCACCTTACCTCACAGACCTTTAAAACAGCAGACATCTACTAGATCTCTTAGTTCCTCTGATCAGCTGCTTTAATTGTTTCTAGATTAAACTCAGGAGTGACGGATCTTCTCTGTAGCTTCATCTAGACTGTGAGATCTTTTACCCTCACATGTTAGAGCGGATCCAACTATATCTAGTGTTAAAACTCAGTTAAAAACTCATTTATAATATATAGTACTGTACAAAAGTCTGTGCAAAAGAACTGTGGCTGTGTGTCCAAGACGCTTAAAGAATCCGACCTCCAAAGCTACCTGAAAAACTATGCGCAAGTGTACCTGGACAATAGCTGTTTTAAATGCAAAGGGTGGTCACACCAAATATTGATTCGATTTAGGTAATAGAAGTTAATTGATAAATAAAATCTATTTATGACAGTATTTTTGAAAGCATCCTCACTTTAAGTGCCTAAAACTCTTCACAGTACTGTATCTTCGCAGGTCGGTTTCTTTAAGCATCTTGGACACAAAGCCACAGTTATTCTGGATTTAGTTTGTCTCAGTTTCATCTGTTTCTTCATGTATTCACAGACTGATTCGGTGATGGTGAGATCAGATCTCAGTGTGAAGCACCAGCTGTTGTCAGACTCCTTGTGTATTCAAAAATCTCACTGGATTATTACAATTAATGGCAAAATGAATGTTTGGAAATGTGAATGTCAGGTAAATAGGCAGGATTCAGATGCGGGTGCAAACAGAAGGTTTATTGAACAGAAAATAACTGAAGCGTCAGAAAAACAGTTCGTGGGTCAGGAAAAGCCGCGACCGCGGCAATCGGCACAAACGGGAAAGGCTGCTCACAAATCCAGACAACCGCCGCCGAATGCGAGTGATGATTGAGTCCACAGTGAGCACAGTAGAATGGCGAGACAACTTGCAGCCACGAGCACTGGAGCCTGAACGAGACAGGAAGAGACAAGACAAGCATACTGATACGGACACAGGCAGTCAGAATAGCGGTAGAAACCATAACAGTCTGACAAAGGACAGAGACACACGAGGGGCTATAAAGGGAAATAATAATGAGGAGAACAAGAACCAGGTGTGAGAGATGAGCTAACGAGCAGGAACAGGTAAGGGCAGAGACACAAGCACATGGCGAGCTGTCAAAACAAAGCCACGCACCAAAACACAAAACACGAGCACAAAGACAGGTGATCAGACCCGAGACCTGACAGTGAACTGATATTTCCTACTGACACACTACAGCAAAAGATATAAATAACTGGCTTAAAATCTTTTTTGGGGGTCAAAATACTGACGTGCCTAAGACTTTTGCACAGTACTGTATATATATATATATATATATATATATATATATTATATATATATATACACTTTGAATTTACCTCTGTATTTTTCTGTATTTATTCATTTTATCTTTGTACAGCGTTGTGGGCAACTGCTGTTGAATAAATTGTGCTTTATGAATAAATAAAAGTAAGAAAATTAATAAATGAAAATATAAATTTTGCATAAAAATCAGATGATTCATATACCGTCATTTTTCCTCATTAACCCTCAGGGGTCTGAGGATTTTTGGGGCCTTGGAGAAGTTTTGACATGCCCTGACATTTGTGCTTTTTTCAGTTGTTCATAAACATATTAATGGAAAAAGTGTCATTACACTGTATTCAGCACAAACTAGGCTACATAATATGTGAGGAACATGTATGTACATGTTTGTGTTTTGAAGGATAACGTTATGTGTGGTTATTGAAAAAACAAAAAACTTAAGTCACTGAAATAAAGCCAAAAAAATATATATTAAATCTTTGTTCACAAGACTTTTGGGTATTGGAGGTTGTAGACTAGAGTTTTTGCTTCAAAATGAGGTAAAAATTTTGCTGCCTGCTTGTTCATATAAAACATAGAGATTTAAATTTTCTAAAACATCTTTGGTCAAGAAACACAGTATGCGTGGAGACAGTATCACCTGAGAAGACAAAAGAATTGCATAAAGAGCTCTAATGACCTGCATAAATAATGAGCTCTTTCAGACAGGTAGGCTGTGAAAAAACCCTCTGTTGATCATGTCTCAAATCTCATCATGGTGTAAATCAAACATACAGAAAAAATAGCAATACTGTGAAATATTATTACAATTTAAAATAACGGTATTCTATTATATTCTTTAAAATATAATGTATTTCTGTGATGCAAAGTGTCTGAACAATTATGTTACCTCTATGGCATTTCATATAGGCTTTTAGATTAAAAGCATGCACATTTGGAGATATACTGATGGATTCTCATATGTTTGTCAATTTTCTATACAGAGGAGTAATATTTATTCAGGATTTATTGTCATTACTATGAGTGCTGGATACTGTGTTTTCAATTCATACTTGCAGCCGGAGGGCGCTCTGTACACCTTTAGTCCACAAATGCCTGAGCACTAAAGAAGAATAGGCAATCCAGGAACTAACCGAACTAACAGAGGACAGAGATCGCTAACTATGGCTATTCAAAAACACTTTTCAAGACAATAAATACACGATTGAGACGATGAATGCATGTATTGACTCTGAATTTGCGTCTGAATAGCGCTGGCTCCGTGGGCGTGGCCGCATTAGCGGATAATGAGCTGAATCACGGACTTCTGACATGGCTCTCTTTTCATACAGATTACATAAACACAGAATGTTTGTTTTCGATTTGACTTACACGATTTAAAACCTGACATTTCAACGTTTTTTAGACACAAGTCTAATTTTTTTGTGATTAGTATTCACTAAGTTACAGTTCATTTTCTGAGAACTATCAGATTGGACTTCGTTCAGAGGGAGACGAGAGATCATGCATCATGTTAGTTTTCTTTATTTTACAAAAAGCACAACATTTTGTTTTTACTCTGAGTGTACACAAATAAAAGAAGATATTCCACAGATTAAAATGGTGTATAACTCTTAATTGTATGTGCAACATTAACTGAGTATTTTGAGTCTCTTTCACACTGGTAAGAAAAAAAACGCGGTGGTATCGCCGGCGATACCCTCAGACCTCAGAGTGTTAAGCCTATACATTCCAACAGGCAATGTACCCAGTACACAGGTATGTTATCCCGGTCTAAAGAAGGCCTACAAGCAACGTGAGCATAAGCCTGAGGCAGTGCTAAAATACGTGAGCAAACTCGTGATCGTAAACCAACAGCGCCCAAAAAACAAGCTGTATTAAGGAAGAGGCTACAATAAAGAGCCAACAGTCTAACAGCAAATGCAAAACAGCTGCTGTGGTCATGATCGACTGGGAGCTAACAGAGATCATACTATTCTAACCAGAATCAGACTCTCTACACTCAACCTGAGTGTGCAATCCAACAGGTGATGCACTCAGTCAACACAAACTCTAACCGGGGAGTACAACAAAACAACACGTTCATAGATAGAGGCTATTCACAGCCTGCTATCACAGAAAAAGGTGCTAACCTGTGGCAGCACTAGAGTAAGCTCACATATGTATGTAGGGCTAAAGCTTACAACCCCAAAGCAAAAGTAAATGCTTTGTAATACATGCCATCCAAACAGGATAAATGTTTCACAAAACAGATCTAAGATCTCTAATGAACCCTAGAGAATGAAAGCTAAAATATTTAGCATCAAATCCTCAAACTTGAATATAATTCAAGGGGCTCATGTGAAGACATTATAAGCATGACAAAAGTTCTACAAAGTGGGGCCTAGCAGCACTGCATAACTTATCTTCTCGAAGATAAGGGCCTACCACCTGGGAAAAAAAGCACCAGGAAGGCTAATAACAGCCTATAACCTTAGCTGTTAACCTCAGCCATAGCACCTACATTTTCACATCGAAGGGGAAATGGGCATACAGCCAGCAACTCCCTCAGGAGGAGGCCAGAACTAGGAACTATACAACCGCACAGGGATAGTAATGATAAGGGTGATGTAACAAACAAACACCTAAACCTAGCTCCAGCCTAGCCGCTAGCTAAGGCCTAGTAGGCCAAGCAAAGCTTGGGCTTCATTTTGAAACCTTCAAATATGGAGGACAAAATGAAGCACTGCAAGCAAACAGTGTCAGATGGCCGATAAGCCATCCTGTACACAAATAACTGAAGCGACGAGTGCTAACTCAAACCAAACTAAAGTATTAGCTGAGAAGCTACTCTAACATAGGAGGCTACAAAATAGCTGCCTGCATGTTACCTAATGCTACAGTTATTTTGCCTAAAAGAACCCCTTCTAACTTCACTGACTACATGCTCAGGAAAGCTATACAGGAAAAACAAGGTCTACACTTTTTATAAACATAAAAATATAAACCCAGTTTACTTTCCTGCGGCTCGAAGAAAGAAGATTTTCCCTCCTTATTTTAATGCATGCAGAAGGATGAAATCAAAAGTTCTTTTAAGCCTAAAAGCACTTTCACTATCAAGCCAGAAGGCAGCCTTTAGAAAAAATATATCAAAGGCCCAGCCGACAGCCCAACTGTAAAAGAAGCGCCTGAGCAAGTAGAGAAACTCAAACTCAGGAGGCGGAGGAAGAAGGGGCGAGGGCAAATGCAAAGTTGCCCCTGCAACGAGAGGGAATCGATCACAGATGCTATTGGTGCATGTGATCGATCACCTCATCAAACCTGCTTCTTCCTCCTCGAGTCCAGCTGTCTCTGCACCTCGCTCTGAAAAGAGGAGGTGCCTGAGCGGCCATACTGGACCTCTGGCCCTGTCTCAGAGCCTCAGCTCAAGATGGGCCAGCCTCCTGATAAACTACATGCTCAGAAAAACTATTCAGGAAAACAAGGTCTCATTTTAAGAACATAAAATATAGACACATCTCATCTTCCTGCGGCTAAAAGACCAAAGATCCTAATACTCCCTTTTTTTTAATGAAAAAGGATATAATCTAGGGTTCTTTTAAGCCTAAAAGATCCTCTCATTATCAAACCGAAAAAGAACAGAAATAATAACTATGGGTCCAGCCATCAGTCTGACCATAAGAAGTGTCTGAGCATGATATAAAATACATATACACATGCATATAAATACATATATAATACATATATACACTACCATTCAAAATTTTGGAATCGGTAAGATTTTTAATGTCTTTAAAAGAAGTTTCACCAAGGCTACATTTATTTAATTAAAATAAATAAAAAAAAATGCAATATTGTGAAATTATTACAATTTAAAATAATTGTTTTCTATTGAATATATTTTACAAAGTAATTTATTCCTGTGATGTCAAAGCTGAATTTTCAGATCGTTACTCCAGTCTTCAGTGTTACATGATCCTTCAGAATCATTCTAATATTGATTTACTGCTCAAGAAAACATTTAATGTACAATTGTACAAAATATTTGTGTACAAAATTTTTTTTTAGGATTCTTGATGAATAGAAAGTTCAAACGAACAGCGTTTATCTGAATCTAATCGTTGTACATTTAAATGTCTTTACTGACACTTTTGATGATTTAATGCATCCTTGCTGAAAAAAAATATTAATTTCTTTAAATTTTTCTCAAAAAAAAAAAAAAAAATTCTTACTGACCCCAACTTTTGAACGGAGTGTATAAGTTACAAAAGCTTTGTATTCAGATAATGCTGTTCTTTTGAACTTTCTATTCACCAAGGAATCCTGAAAAAAAGTACACAACAATGTTTTCAACATTGATAATAATCAGAAATGTTTCTTGAGCAGCAAATCATCATATTAGAATGATTTCTGAAGGATCATGTGACACTGAAGACTGGAGTAATGATGCTGAAAATTTAGCTTTGCCATCACAATAATAAATTACATTTTAAAATATATTCCAATAGAAAACAGTTATTTTAAATTGTAATAATATTTCACAATATTACTGTTTTTACTGTATTTTAAATTAAATAAATGCAATCTTGGTGAGCAGACAAATCTTTTAAAATTATTAAAAATCTTACCGATCCCAAACTTTTGCCGTGCGCGGCCCCTTTCTTAACACGCTCTCATGGCAGCTGCAGCCCGCTAAAAAGCGCGTCCCAAAAACACAGCAGCTCACATACCCAGCGGTCAGAGGAGCGCTTGCTATCGGATGCGATGACCTCAAACACAGACGTCACCGTCATCCAGCCACTCATCCTCATCAGCCCCAGGGAAGCCGAGAGAGAATACAATTCTCTCAAACTTCCCAACGAGCTCACCTGCGAGCCCTATGACTGCAGCCGCCGTTTTGCCTCAGCACAAACGGGCCAGAATCACCAGGCAGAGATGCAGACACCTCTTCCCTCAGGAAGAGTGCCAAACGAGAACGGAGCATCCCAACAGGGAGACACTCACAATGAACAATAGACAAACACACAGACGGCGCCCTCAAGCACTGTCTATGCGCTCTCCTCTCCAGACAGAAAAAATGCCAGAAACGTGTAAATCAAGTGTCAAAAACCCTAGGACATGGATGAACACGTTCTCCTGAACATTTGCAAGGCATATATAGAGTAATTCCTTACCAGTGTTGAAAACAATGGCATAGACAGAACAATCCCGAAAGACGAGAAGATGTCGGCTGCTTCCTCAGGCGCTCCCTTTATACTTCCGGGTTTGCGCTATGATGACATCATAGGCTGTCGCCGGCCAATAGGATTGGAGTGGTGTGATTCTTTGGCATTCAGACACCTGTCACGAGTGACGGTTCCCTCATAGCGGTAAACTTTTGAAAGGGAACTTTGCACCAGATTTTTGAATGACAATTTGACACACATTGGACTTATGATTGCTATTTTCAAAGATGCACTGACACAAAAACTATACAGCAAGCAAAAACAATAAAGGAAAGTGAATCATTGCCTAAACATAAAATAATGAGTGTCCATATAAAGTTCAGTTGTTTGTTGTATCTCTGTAATTATGATTATGGAATCATCATCATACAGATTATTCAATAATAATAATAAAGTCTGAATGAAGTTTTACAGTGACATTTTCATCTATTCCAGAGTCAAGACTTTCTCACAATATTAAGATGGTTGATATCCATCCTACACTTCCGTAACTAAAACAGTGAATTATTTATAGCAGTTGTGGTGTTTTCATAGCTGTGATGTCACTGTTGAGGTTTAGAAACATGTTACTCAGAACTCAGTTAGTTTAACCACACAGAGCAGTGATCATCTGACCATTTAGACTGAAATCATTCTGATGTCACTCCTCTGTAGTGCTGCACTATCAACTCTATCTTTTCAGTTAACAGTAGCATTAGTTCAGCCTGTTTAATGCACTGAATTTTAACCCAGTTTTAATTAAAGTAACCAAATAGTTTACAGTTTATAACATTCATCTGAATTAAATTTTCAAGGAAATGTATCAACAAAAACTTCTTCTGGAAGTCATTAATAAAAAAAAATTAATTTTGCTAAATGGAAATAGGAGAAATGGTGTAAAAGTCCACAAGTTGCATTTAAATGTGTAAGGCCCGCCTAATGGGTCCAATGACGGTTTCCCACAGGACAGGGAAGGTTTAAGCGTGTATGTCTTTTCAGCATCTCTATGAAGTTCACTTAATTTCACTCGTTTAATCTGACTTCAATTTCAAATGATTGTTACACTTAGGTTGTGTTTCCCATTAGAAATTCATCATTAGTTATGCATTAGTTTAGATATTTGGTGATTCTGGATATTCCATATGTCAATTGTTCAGTCATTAGGGACCCGATGGCCGCACAGAGATACTCGCCCCATTTCGCGGGTAAACCCGGACATAAAACTCGCCAGTCTGATCTTCGTCAGAGGGTGTAATAAGTTGGCTAATACCTTTAGTCGGTTGCCTACTGCTCACTCGAACAAAAGTGTATTTTAATTTAGCCACTTCCATACAACTTGCTAAATCAGTGGTAAACAGAAATCAAAAGGTCTTCAGATGAAGTGCCTACTGCTCCTTCATTCATGCGCCTTCAGTTGTTTTACCCGTGGACACAGATTTACGGTAGCATTAGCCTCCCATAATTTACTGGTAAATGATATCAAAAAAACCAGAGCAAAAAATATAACATTTTATTTGTCAGGTAAACAGTGTATCGCGTCAATTACACACATAACCAATTAAGGCCAATTCAGAATGATAATGATAACATTGATTACTCAAAAATGCATATATACACAGTGATGCGTGAATGGTACTTCAGACATTCACCCATCTCTGTGTGGGGTTCTGGTTACAGATGATCCCCCCCTGACTGCTTTGCACGTTACCTTATATACAGACCAGACAGAAAGGGACTCATAAATATTTACTACAACAACACCTGTTTTGGGGGAGAGGAGTGGTTTCACAAAGGCACCCCCCAAAAGAGGACAGAATTTTTCTTAGGGTTTCAATCTTCTTCATGATACTAGTGACTGGCTGTGAAATTTGAGACCGTTTTTTACCAATCGCACTGAGACAAATTAATGATATCAAACTGAAAAAGGGAAAAAACAATAGATACACAGTTACATTATATGGTTTGAATAACTTTCAGTGACTTGAGCCAGAGGAAGGGGAGGTGTGTGTGTGTGTGGTGGGGGCGAGCGTTGTCCTTTTAGGTACTGACGTTGATTGCTACTCTTCTTTTCCAGATTAAAGTTTTATTACTTTATTGCAGACGCTTATATCTCAGTTTTTGTTTAGCAGGAAAAGTCAAGCCTTACAGATGGCCCTGGGCCATGGGGCAAATTCAATGAGTCCCCGAGGGGCCACTTTGAACACTTTTGAAATCTTCCTGCTTCCAGGTGTCCATAGGCTGTCACCTAGCAGTCAGATGATGGGTGAATGAGTCAAGTCGTTACCTGAAATAATCCTCACATTAAGGCGGTTGAACATTAAGATGAAGGGGTACTGCAGGATAGCATCTTGTGACACACAGTCCTTTAGTTGTGTACTGTGCTGACTGGATGTGTAGCAGCTGAGATGTCGGTGATCCTCTTGGTCATCTTGCTTCCACCTGCACTGGCTGTGGTGGTATTCTGACTGTAGAATGACTGGTTTTCGTCACCAAGTCTGTTGTGTTGGTCAGCACGACAACGTGTCGGAGGTTCTTGCACTTTTCGGAACCCAGTGTCCGCCCCAGGTTAATTGATCCTGTGAGAATCCTCGGTTACCTTCAAGTAGAAGGTCTGGTTTGCCGGGCAGGGTCAAATCTCATGTGTGAAGGATTCATTTAGCGATGATGCTCCATTTGCGTGCAGGACACCCTGAACACCCTCTGATGACCATTCAACACTGATGAACTTGATGTTATGGTAAGATGAGGAAAAGGGTTGTTTGAAAAACATAATAACATAAAGAAACATGGTATGAACATGTCAAAATAAAAGTGCGAGTGGTAAAGAAGTCTCCCTTTCAGAGTCCTATCTTTAGTGAGCAGGTCTCATTTAATCACCAGTATTCTTCACGTGATAGTGGATATTTAGACTTGTTCTGGATGCTGTTAAAGGCAAGTAGCAAAGAGTCGTAAATACTAGTATTTTACAGTGGTATAATAATTAAACTATATCACATACTGAAACATAGAAATACACAATTTCATAATTACAATTATAAAACTGTCTATAAGAGTTTTGTTTTAAACGCAAATCCTTAATGCAAAAATAAGGTTCAATCA
>JAOTNS010000363.1:0-99889 GCA_028476615.1 Culter alburnus
TCGTGGGTGAAACTGCGCACGATGGCAGACGGTGCTAATATTGTCGACCTGATTTTGGCGAAGCCATTTGAAAGTGTTCCTTACGAGGAAAAACTTAGAATTAAACAGCAGGGCAGATCAACACCTAAGATTGATTTAGTGCAAAAGATAGGGAAAATAACAGGTCTTTTCAGCTCTCCTGGTATGACAAAGTTAGCTGGCTGACTGGAAGTGCTGTGACAAATAAAATGTACTGCTGGCCATGCCTCTTGATGAAACCATCTCACGGATGTGTTGTTTGGTCAAAGGTGGGGTTTGGAGATCTGTCTAACTTTGACAGGGCATATAAAAGACATGAAAAGAGCAATGAACATGTGAGTTGTGCAAGATTAAGTTGCATGGGCAGGATCAGGGTTGAGCATGCAATAAATGAAGGTGCTCGCATTCAAGTGGCTAAACATAATGAAATAGTCAAACAAAACAGGGCCTCCTAAACCGCCTTATTGATGTGACATCCTTGCTTGGCCGGCAGGAGCTGTCATTTAGGGGACATGATGAGAGTAGTGAATCATCCAACAAGGGGAATTACAGGGAGTTCACAGAAACATTAGCTAAATATGACTCTGTCCTGTCCACACAATTCGAGTCCTCAACTGTGTTTTCTGGTATGTCCCATACTATTCAAAATGATTTGATCTCTGCTCTTGCAGCCACCGTTTCTGATCAGATCAGAGATGAAATTCAGGATGCTCCCTTTTTGGATGGCAGGTGGATGAAACAACTGATATATCCTGCCGTGCCCAACTCTCTGTCATTGTTCGCTATGTGGATAGTGCAGGTAAAATTCAGGAGCGCTTTATTGGATTTTTTGATGTTTCGGGGGGGCGAGATGCCCAGTCCGTTTTTGAAATATTAAATGAGAACATGCAGGGCTACAATTTTAAGGACAAGCTTGTGGCACAGACCTATGATGGGGCTGCTGTCATGGCTTCAGATCTCAATGGTCTGCAGGCCAAAGTGAAAGCAATAGCCCCCAGTGCAATGTTTGTGCATTGCTATGCACACCGACTGAATCTGGTGCTGTCACAGGGGGCTAAATGCTTGCCTGAGTGCAGAATTTTTTTGCATCACTCTCTGGATTTGCCACATTTTTTTCAAAATCCACAAAGAGGACATCTTTTCTGGAGTCTGCAGGCTGTTCAAGGTTGCCCAGAAACGCTCCTACTCGATGGAATTTCACATCACGGATAGTGAGCACTGTGGCAAACAATTATGATGGCCTCCTGCAGACATTTGAGAACATCATTGCAGATACAACAATGGATGATGATACACTGGATTGTGCCAAAGGCTTTGTGAGGAAACTGGAGGATTTTGAGTTTGTGTTCATGTTGTACACATATGAACAAATCTTCTCTGAGACTGATGTGGTCTTTGATATTGTCCAGCAGAGGGCGATGGATGTTCTTTACTGCAAGAACAGAATTGAATCTCTTCTTGCATTTGTCAAAGAGAAGAGGTCAGAGGGGGCTTTCCAAGCCATTTATGCCAAAACAGCAGATCTCACATCAGACCCACGAGATGAGCCCATGAGAAAGCGCCGTCTGACCCAATTGCAGGATCCCCAAGTGCGATACAGAAATCTGTACATGGCCATCCTTGATAACATCTTGGAGCAGATTCCTCAACGTTTTTCAAATTTGGAAAGCATGCTCTTCTTAGAATTAGTCAATCCAGGGAAATTTGATGACATGAGACAGGTATTTCCAGAGGAGGCCTTCCAAAGTGTCCTGAAAAGTTATGGCCATCACTTTGATTCAGGAAGACTGAGGTCAGAACTTCAAGTCCTGTATTCAGATCAGGACTTGCAGGGTAACAGGGGAAAGCTGTGTGATTACTTGGTGTTCCTTAAAGACATGGAGTTGGACAGTGCAATGCCTCAGCTTTACAAACTGTTCTCATTAGTGGCAACAATTGGAGCTACATCTGCAGGTGTAGAAAGGAGCTTCTCCTGTTTAAAGCGACTCAAGTCCTACACCCGAAACACAATGGGCCAAGGCCGTTTAAGCAGCCTAGCTCTGCTGGCCATTGAGAGGACACTGGTCAAGTCACTTGAAAAGACTCCTAGTTGGTACGACAGGGTCACAGACCATTTTCTTGAAAAGGAACGTAGGGCAGAATTTACTTTAAATAAATAGACAATTTTATGATGTAGGCCGAAAATGAGCTTCCCCTCTCTGACAGACCAGTAGCCGCCACTGATATATATATATATTAGATAGATATATAAATATTTTATTATTTATTTATTTATATTTAGCTTTTTTATAGATTTTTGTATAGCTTTTTGTACTACTAACTGTGCAATAACGAAATATCAAATAAATACAGGCATTTACTATGCTAATTATATATAACATATTTCATACTTTATTCAATATTTTTTTGCCACATTTTATTTCAGTTGTATTACGCACTACCTGAAATCCTTGATTTTGATTGGTCAGTCGCTACTTACAGTTGTCCTCAATCGCCACTTACGAAAATCAACCATGGTTTACTACAATAAAACAAAAATCTGTGTGTGTGTGTGTGTGTGTGGTGTGTGTGCTCGCACGTGCGGTTATACAAATGGTAATTAATGTAACCACATTTAATATCCTTTACGTAAAATATTATTCCTATTCTGTTCAATAGACTAAAACAAATGTAAACATGTAAAAATGAATTACAAATGCAATAATACCTATCTGCTAAATTAAAGGTATTATGATGACACCGGATGACACACACTTGTTTAGGCCTATTTTCACACCGAGAACCCATATTAATCAAATGCTGTAGAAGAAGTTAGTTGACATAACAGGATCTTGCAAAATATGCTGTGTTATAGATAATATTTTACACAATAGAAGAATCTGAACAAAACAGCACCTTGGATGCATGCATGCGTGTCCTCTGTAACACGTTAAAGGTACGTTAAGAATCTGACGCCAATTAATGTAGAATTATATATAATTATAAATATAAATATAATTATTATTATTATTTAAAAAGCACGTTACAAGGCGCAATAGTACCTGATCGAATAAGCAGCAGTTATGAGAATCATCCATGGAATTTGGTAGAAAACACACATTATCCGGCCACGCTCCGCCTATAGGCTACACTTTAAAGTATAGGCGATACGTAACCATTTATACGTTATTTATGTGAAAATACGTATATACTTTTACGTTTCTGAAGCCCAAATACGTGTATATCATACGTATATGCGTCTATTTAAACGTCACATGCATACGTTTGCAATGGTCAAATTTTACGTACAAATAGATACGTATTTTCATGAGATCACGTTGGTATATCTAAATATCTCACCTCATTCCACAGCTGGATTTTGAGATAAACTGTGGACATGATGATATTTGTGTTGATGACCTCAGGATGGATTTTAATTTCTCTGGGTGAGCAAATATTTATGATTAGTTTTTCTGTATTACATTAAAGATCTACACACATGAATACATGGAAAGAGAGTAATAATGGAGATTACAATGACAAGTTATGGAATCATCCTTGTTATACTGTGAGAATCTCTCTTTGGTTTCTGTGATTCAGATCTACAAACATAGAGGTTGGGATAATGCAGGAGCTCAATTTGACAGTGTTTGTAGAGAACAGAGGAGAAAACTCATACAACACCCACTTCACCCTCAAATACCCCTTTGGACTTTCCTACAGGAGAATCACATCTAAACAGGTGACACCAGGATGATTGTATTAAACAGTCACAATTTGTCCACAAATCAAATACAGTTTTTCTGAAAGGCATTTTTTAGGCAATTGGAATGTTTATTGTCATTGAATTTGTTATGAGTTTATTATTGAATGAGATTTACACATGATTTTCTGTATAGAGCAGGGCAGAGTGGAGTGTGAATCTCTTGACAGTGAGCAAAGAGGTTCATTTGGAGAAACCACCTGCCACATCAGTAAACCCATCCTCAAGGGCAATGCTCAGGTGAGCTCACTTTTTCAACTGTCCTGTGAGTTTTTCTGTTCAAGCACTCATCGTTTCCTCTGTGTCCACTTCTAGGCTGTGTTTCTTATTACATACAGCATCAATAAAGAAAGCACATTTGATCAAAGTGTGACATTCACTGCTCAGATCAACAGGTATTACATATTTACTGTGAGATGTTTGAGTGCACTCAATGTGTACAGATACATCGCTTAACCATGAGTTGTTAAGAAGTTGCTCACATGTGAGAAACTGATAACTGAAAATGCGACTACTAACCAAAACCCTCCATCACTTACAGTGGGAATGACAAACACTCTCAAACCAGTCAGTTATTCAGACAGAAGAGCATTGGTGTCAAATATGCCTTAGCATTGCCTTAATAAGGTTAGGCTCTTGTTTTTCTACAGTATTCTCAACTGGTTTGCTTCAGCACCAAGAATTGACAAAAACATTATTTCCACTTGATGGTCAGTGTAAAAATGGGGGTTTCTTTTCTTTTAATAAATATAATACAAAAAAAGTTATTAATATTTTTTTTATAATATTTAAATATGAGGGAGAACAAAACACTAAACATGGGTTACACTTTATTTTAAGGTATCCTTTTATTGTGTAATTATACAGTTATGTACTGATTAATATTAATTAACATGTACTAACAATAGGGTTTGGTGCAGGAATAGGGTTTGTAGTATATTGTAGTTGTAGTATTGTAACGTCTGGATGGATCCGTTCAGAGTCAATAAACTTGGAGTTTTCAGAATGCTTTTAACCTGATGAACTTTGTTTCTTAATCACTAAATCGGCTCCGAACAGTCTACTAAAGATGAGCCCACTTGACACCTTTGTTGCCCTCCGAGGTAACACAGCAGGCCCAATTTCCTTGCTCTTAGGACATCAAAGGGGCCCCTCATGTGGACTATGGGCCAGATCCACATTCCAGCACCCACACACACTGGCACACACAAAAACACACACAGACACACATACAGAAACACACAAACATAAATTTTTAACTGTATATATATCCTACCACTATGCTGAAATATATATTTCATATATTTTAGGGCCTATGCATGTTTCCTAGTGTTTAAATTAGTGTATTTGTGCTAGTGTGCATTTTAACGATATAATTTTGTCTGTAAACCATAACTTCTTGTCTATGCCTTTCTAATCTGGCGAGTTTGGTCTCTCCGTAAAGCTCCGGACTCGAGCTATTTACTGAGGTGGGTCACATGGCTGACATATGCATTTTTCTATGTGTTTAATGATACTGTGAAGAAAGCACTCGATCTCGAAATCCGGTCTGATGGCCACTAAGTATGCAAATTCATCTAGGAGACCAAACCAAGGAACTTTGCCCGCCAGATAGTGCTGCATCTATTGGCCGCTACAATTCAGGAGGTGTGTTAGTTTGGGTTTCCATAAAAACAACAACACACACCTTTTCTTTGTTCTCCCGGTGACCTCCCGATCGTCTCGTGCACGTCTCCCCGGACGCCTCAGGTGACCGCGCTTCCCAACCACGCGCGCAGCTCGGGAGGACCACTTCCTTTCTCTCTCTCTCTCTTCGGTTAAGTTACTTAAGTTTAAACCTCTTTTGAAAACCCCGCCGGAGAAACCCTCTCGGAAAGGACCAAGCCAAGCGCGTTGAAACTGCTACTCACGGACTTGAACCAATAAGCAAGTATTATCATTTACCTTAAATTTGTCTAAACTGATTTCTGTGCTGGCTCTCTCAAAAGGGTTTAACTGTGTAATTTGCCATTCTTTGATCATCTTTCTTTCCCTGTCTTTTCTTCATTTTCATTCTCGTGTATATATATGTGTATTCTTGTATATATTTTTTAGATGTATAACCTCTGTATTCGTAGTTTGCATATATTAAAACGTTATTCACGCTCGATTGTTCTGTTTGTTCTTTCAGCTGAAAACCAAGTCACTTTAACGTTTTCGATCGCTTATGCTTTGAAACAAGTTATTTTCACGGCCAGATAACTCTGTTTAATATTCTGTGAGGGACTTAGTTTGCTGGACAAACGAACAGTTTCTCTAAATAATTATTAAACCAGAACTAATCATATATGTAATTGATTATAATTCGTTGTAATTGATTCACAATATGTTTAATTCCCCGTTGGGTCGATATATGAATCATAATTTATTCATAACCTTATGAATTATTATATTCATATTTCATCCATAAATTGATTAATAACTGTACGAACCGCTACATTCGTTACATATTTATTTGGTGGAGAATGCGGGCAACGTTTTAAACTTGGTTTTCGGTAAAGAGCAATGTAGAATAATTTTGTATGATTTAACTTACATGCGCGCTTTATTCAGTGAGAAGACGCACGGGTCCTCACTACGCACCGTTAACAAGCTGCTGTTTGTGTCTAAAAAACACTGCAGGCCTAGTCTTGGTTGACCGTGAAATAAACTGCAGTCCATTATATTCAGACTTGTATGCGAAAAGGCGACAAAATTTTCTGCAATACAGCTAATATTAATTTCCGCTTGAATAAACGAGTTGAGTCGTATTCAGCGTGTTTTGAGATCGTGCGGCAAGATTCCCACTAAATCTCTTGAAAGGCCTTTATATTTACCCGCTATTAAATCTGAATTTCGTGTCGTCCAAAAATTCACAATAGCCGGTTTGCTCCTGGGTTACGTCGTTTGGACTAGCTACCCAAACCACGTTATCCCCGTTACAGATCTAATCGGAAAAGCAGTCCGTCTGATTTAACGATTGATGTGTGAGAGTTTGGAGCTATATCAGCATCCTGATCCAATGTTGATTTGTAACCCGCGGCGAAGGAATCCCGCAAGCGTTACATATTCGCGTGCATTAAAGTTTGCACCAAAGGGACTGATTCCCAGAGTTGTGTACCCGTGAGTAAAACGGTACACATATATTTATGAAAGAATCCGCTGAGGTTCTATAGTTGTAATCGTGACCGTGCAGTTAAAACAGCGTAAGGGTCAGAACCCCACAAAGCGCTCGTTTTATATCACGAATTAAAGAAGGGGTGCAGTAACTCTGACCAGACGCCAGAGGGCAGTCTGCTCAGGTGTGCCACCCTCCCTACTTATTGGTTGTGTGGACTCAGTGACGCCACCGCGTGGACGTTGAGTTAAAGCCGCTCCATACTTTGAACTGAAATTATCTCCAAGTTATCTTTTGCTTCTCTATACTGCGGGGAGTTGTAAAAGTAATTTGCTTTTGGTGGTTATGCTTTCCAATCATTGTTGGAATGTGGTTTACTGATTTAAATTTAATTTAAACACGTTTAAATTTCTAATTTAAATTTCCCTTCCAACAAAGGAATTCACTTTCTGAGAGTGCGCCCCTGGTGGACACTGCCAGATAAGTCAATTCTCTTTTCCTTGTATTCTTTTTCCTGTATTCACAGATCTACTATTTATTTTATTTCAGTTTATTTATTTATTTTTATTCTACTTTGTGTTATTTCATCCATTCCCTTTTTGTCTTTCTCTCTCTCAAGTTATTTCTTTAGTTTTACTTTGGAAATTCATTCCTTTTATTACTTAATGTTTTATTTATTCACTCTTAGTTCTGGGATGTTGTTATTGGCTGGCAATAATATTCACGCACACCCAAGCCTCCCTTATTCATACACTTATTTTGAATTTAATTAAATAACATTTAATTCAATTTTAAAATTAAGTAGTGTCAATCAGTTGGCATTTGCTATCAACAAGCAATTCTCTTTAGGAAAATCTGCAAATAGGGAAGGCTTTCTCTTTCTTTCTCCCATTTGTTATTCTATGCACTCATTTAAATTTAATTGAACAGAGTTTAATTCAAATTTGAATCAAGTGCATCTGATTTGTTTTTGTTTTATTTTATTTTCACTTTTGTTCTGCTTCTAGCTAGTTCATTTTAGACCCCTACTCTTTTATCCTACACACTTAATTATTTAAATTCTATTTAAACAAGATTTAAATTGAGTTTTAAATTTACAATTAAGTCGTGTTTACCTGACTGTTTGTGCACTTGCAGATAAGGCCCTTTAGCGCCCTGGGGTGAGCTGACGGTTGCTCCAGTGAGTTCCAGTGAGTGGAGCTACCTGGCCTGGCGGTTCTTGCATTAATTGTGTGTGAATCGGGGACATTCTGACCTCGTATTACGGGCAACACGCAAGGACATCAGCGAGTTGTGTATCAGGTAAAGGGAGGCAACGAGTCCAAGTTGACCCCAAACGGCAATTTTGTTTAATTTCCCGGCTCAGGCTTCTGCACGACAGAACCGCCCTTTTGGAGTAACTGCCCGTAAAGGGGACAGACTCTGAGTTTAGGGAAAACTCAATTTTGACCGGTCACTCGGGCCGTTGGCGCAAATACCTTACTGAAGTGCACAATTGTGCTGATGTTCCCTGTTTGAGAGGTTGCACCGTGTTACAAAGGGGACAGGTGGCCACGGACACCGCAGTAGAGTGTTTGAACGTCGAGGAAAGGTTGCCTGCCATTGAGTTCTTATCTGAGCACCCACAATTCACCCAGGCCTAAATTAGTGACATACAGTCATTTCACCTAATTGAAAGCCACAGAATATTACATATTCTTCAATTACTCAGGTGCGGGCCAACCCTAATGCTCTCGATCCATACCATCCCTCTAGGTTTTATGACGCAACAGTGCACTCGCCTGACACCGTCATAAACCCAGCTGGAATAGGAAGTTTAAGTTTCACTTCTCTCCTCTAGCCCTTCTGTTTTAGTTTATTGCTATTCTATTTTTATCCTTTCTATTTGTTTACTGCTCTATTTCTCATTTAATTGCATCCACCCTGTTCTGTTTTGCTTCTCTACTGTGTTTGTTTCTTTCAGTTCATGTAAAAGCAGAGCCTGTGAGAGCCATCACGGAAAACTGAGTAATAGATAGACGAGCAGCGAGAGTCATCAAAGGACTTAGGGCTACCGCCTGTCAAAATCTTTATTCAAATCCGGCACTCACCCACACAAATTGACCCGCGTGGTCCTTTTGGCTATCGACAATTAAGTGTCTAGCCTACATTCCACTAACTGTCTGCACCAGTTAACTGGAACCAAACCAAAGAATTATATAATCATGCATTATTATAAGTCGTTAGCCCTGCGCGTGCTTGCATTGGTTCTGTTTGTGCTGTCTTTCTCTCGCCAACAGCAAGCTAACGTGTTCAGAGCAGCCAGCCCCAGCACCCATGGGGACGGACTCACGGGTTGGGCTCCCTGACCAGCACGATCCTGCCCAACGACGCTGTGGATCCCCAGCACCTGAGCAACGAGCAGCTGGACGACAACCTGAATCGACTAATGGCCCACGATCCAATGCCGAGCTACAAAGAGTGGGCGAGAGTCATCCGAGCCATCGCCCACAACCTCAAGCTCCAGGCGGAGGAGGACGCCCGGAGGAATCAGGCCCAGATTCATCGTCACCACGATCAGCGACTCGTCGAGACCCAGGACCAGCGTTGGACAGCGGACGAATCCAAACCCGAGCTGCAGGAGGAGCTGCAAAGACTTCAAAAAGCCCTTGCAGAGCTCCACCTGGAGGTGGAGCGTAGAAAACTGACTGGAAAACTCCAACACAGCGAAGCTCCCCTAGCCAAAGCAGAAACTAAGCTGAAAGACAGACACACTAAAGCCCTGACCTGTGAAAATCATCTCAAACGGGCCCAGAAAGGAGTTATGGCTCCGAAACAACAAAGAGACTATGTGAATGAACTTGACACTGGTTACAGAGTACTGAAAAGTGGCATGGGAGGGAAACACACATCACCGAGTTTCCCCTAACCAGTCAAGAAGCCCTAATTCCAAATGGGGTTGAAAGTCCACTGCCCAAAATGTCCAGCGGCCAAGAACCTTCGCCAGCAGCTGTCACATCCAACTGCCAGCACCTGCGACAGGTTCTGATCCAAAAGCTTTCTGACCCTGCATCAGATCAAGGGCTCCCTGCTGCCATGGACCTAAAATGGGGCAGACTGAAAAAACCCATACTTGCTAGCCGACTGCAAATGGCCTACTTCAGAGCATGTGGTCAGCCAGCGATGGAGGAAGATTTCATCTTCAACACTCTGCTTCTCCGAGAGCTGCACCCTGCGGTGAGTGATCACCTGGCAGCCTTGGCCTGCTCACGCAGTATGTCTACTCAGCAGCTGCAAAACTTGGTTGACGAAGCTCACTCCAAGCAGAACACTGCTCCTGAAAAGACTGTAGAAAATCAAACCAGTTACACAGTCTCCGACCACTGCCCAGAAACCTGTCCTTACCTTTTTGAAAGATTGAGAAATGAAGCTGAAAGACAAAATCAGACTCTCAAGTCACAAAGATGTGAGCTGAATGTGCAGTCGCACAGTCCAAATGAGGTCCACCTTGAACACACAGCTCCCACGCACCACACCATTGGTCGAGTGAGCCTGGTACCTCCTGTGTGCGTAGCGCAAATGGACACGTTTCTCTGTTCCACTCACAAAGACCTGCTAGACTGTTTTGAGCCCTTATTGAACGCCAGACCGCTGAAAATCTGGGCTCAAGTGTGTGAACTTCTGCCTTCCCAGTCACCCAGACCACCTGAGCCAGACGGTCAGGTCACAGAGGTCGCGGGAAATCTCCCAGCTAACCGCGGGAACCCCGCAGAGCACAGTTCAAGGTCGCCACCCGGCGTACTTCAACTCACCATAGACTGTAACTCTCTCTGCTCCAAGGTCACGACAGACTCACAGCTGATGACGTAACTACAACAGACATTATTCTCACACTGTGGCAGACAACCCAGCCTTCAGCCACACGCTGTTAAATGCTCTCAGTGAAGGAACACCGGACCTCCCATTTGTCAACAAGCAAACACACTTTCCACTAGACTTTCGTCTGCCAACCATGATGACTGTCAAGGACATCTGCGTTTTGAACTTCAAATGGAACAACCGGCATTTAACCCATCACTTCCTGGTCCTTCCAGACCTCCTGATGCACTCTAATGCTCATACGGACAGTGCAAGTGAGTTGTTGTGGGCCCCTATGACTGTACAGCTTCCTGTTGTTCCTGTCAACACTGCCAACTTCCTGTCAGGCCAGACTATCCAACAGGTCTGCATCCTGATCAACATACAGGAACCTGTAGTACCACCTTACACCAAAGGGGGTGCTGTTTGGCTCACGCACAGGAAACGGTAGTACCACCTTTACACCAAAGGGGGTGCTGTTTGGCTCAACAGGCAATGTGGTCAAACCCTAAGCCACATGCTGGGCTCCTTCACACTGTCACCTGAAGGCGTGGAACTTGGACTTGCTCTAAAAGCCACACCACTAACTGAAGTGTCACCCTACATAGTTCACAGCTGGCTCAACGAATGCATGGTCGCAGACATCAGCATTCCCAAAGCCTACCATCTAGAATGGATAGTGGACCACGGCCACTATGACTTTAAACTCAGGTTAACAGTCATTAACTTAATACCAGCTGCCATGGTCCCAGAAGGAAGCTTAAGCAACACAAGCTTCACGGCATCCTTCAAGAGCATCTCCATCACTCCATCAACCTGGTACCCACCAAACAGGTGCGCAGAATGGAGCTGATGGAGGACCAACACCTCGCTGTACCCACAGTCGCTAACCAGCCTGCCTGTGAAACTCAGGAAAGCGCTGCACCTCGGACAGCCAACCTGACAGCTTACACCACAACAGAGGAACCCTTCCCAAGGTTTGAGCCTAAAGGCCAACAGATCCAGAAAGATGCAAGTGCGCTAAAGAATGATGCAGACTGTCAAAGACTCAGAAACGTCTTGCACAATTCAAAGTGACATTTGACAAAGACCTTTTATGCTGTGGTCTCACTAAACTTCACAGTGCATAGTGCAACACACCAAATGCTCCTCCCACCTTAATCAGGCAGTACGAAGGTCACATCGCCCCACATGAACCAGTACAGGAGGTTGTTCATTCAACAGAAGGAAAAGGTGTTATCTGCCCATGCAACAGCACCTATTCAGTCCCTACCTGGTCCATTGTCAAACCAGACAGCAAGTGGCGACCCACCAGCGACTTCAGGAGGCTGAACCAGCAGGTGCCACTGCCACGACGTGCCAGAAAGCACAAATCTGCACAGAGCGGAAATTCAGCTGCCTGCCAAAACTGCTATAACGGCACACCAGCGTTGACACTTGAGATACTGGTACCCCAACAACAGCGACCAGCCTGTCACAGATACCTCAAAGAGAATGCGTGCCAAGGAATGCCCACGGCCTACGTCGATGGACGTTCCTACAACCATGAGGGCATCTTACAGGCAAGTGCAGGGGCACGATGGTTAAACAACCAACCCTGCCAACCACAGAACAGCAGGTGGGGTCCCCAGTCATGTCAGTATGGTGAAGCAGCAGCGACCCTCAAAACCCTTCAAGTCTCCTCTGTCCATAACATCAGAGAACTCATGTGCACAGACTCACACTTTGCCAGACCTTGTTTCACATGCCATTCTGGGCTGGAAACAAACTGGTTTCAAGACTGAATGCAACAAGCAGGTGAAACATCAACATGTTCCAGACACATGATCACCTCACCCAAGCACACGACATGATCGTTTACTGGGAAAAGGTGAAAAGATGCTTAAAGCAACCAGGGCGTGACAAAGGCGTGAACGACCAAATTAATGCCCTTGCCAAGACTGGCACCCTGCATAACAAGCTATGGTCACACCCACCCCATTCACCACCCTTAGTGTGACAACAACAACCCGCAGCCAGCGGACTGTTCCTGCAACATTTCCCGCCTTACTGCCACTGCCACTGCCACTGACAACCAAACTTGCCAACACTTCCATGCAAAATGTTTCGTACCACCACTCATACCCCTCCAACCTCCCGTTCACGGCACCTGGTCCCATGACCGACCACATGCTGCGTGTGGGTGAACTTTCTAAAATATGTCCCTGATGTCTTCACAGCGCCAAAGCTTGTACTGCCACAGGGCCAAAAGGGGGGTGAACTGATATACACCCACGACACACCATGTGCCAAACACCATGGCACCAGAATCACGCATGAGACATTAAAACAAGTGTCGCACTGGCCCAGCATGCAGCAAGATGTGGCAGAGCACGCCAGAGGATGTCAAGTTTACCTCCACGTCCAGACTGCAAACGCAAAGCACCGAGCTTCACTGCAAAACCGAGGAATCACATTTCCACGGTCAGTCGACCAGAAAGACTGGACGGTAAAACCTCCTCTGATGCTCATGGCCATCACAGACACCGTACAGAAGTCAACTCAGGTGTTCCCCACGGAACTACTGATGGCACGGCAGGTGCCACTGCCGTTGCACCTGTACCAACCAGGAGACTTGAGTCTCATCACAGCCTGCTCCCCTCATCAGCATCACAACAAGCTCCGCCTACAACTGAGAAAGCAACTCGCAACACAGAGCCAAACCCTGCAAACCACCTGCAAATCCTGGAAAGGTATTGCAGTGGTTCTCCGCACTCACAGTTTCCTGCTGATCCAAACTGCGAACTCAAGGAAGCAACTGTTTACAGTCCTCCAGAATAACTTTGCCCAAAATCAGCTGGTTATAGCTCGGTTGACGGACCTGCTGCGAGAAATTAGCTTCTATGGACAGAGTGGCTATGAATAGGATTCCTCAGTATCCTACACAAACTGTGCTGGACTTTGCTACTGGCAGACCCAAAGACACGGTCAATGTCAGGTGGCGGCAACGTAACACCCATGCCAAGAAACACACCTCAGTTGCGGTAGCCTACCACAACAGCAACCCACGGCTGTGCCGGCTCCCCACTTTCGCAGGTGTAGTTTCACCAAAGACTTTCAGTACTTCTGCCCAAACCAGCTCTTCCTCAGAAACCACACTGAAGGAATGGGCCGGTTGCAGCCCATGACCAGCGACACACGCTGCCCGGCCAAGCCTCGCACCCCAGTTATCGGAACACAAGCCGAGACTGTGGGTGATCGACTGCTCATCCAAACCCTACTCATGCTGCCATCCTAATCTACAATCAGCACAACACCGCCACTCGTGTCAGCCTGCCCAATCCAAGTAAGTGGATCCAGGTACCCCTGGGTTCCATCCTTCACCGCAGCCATGGCGGTGCACTGTCTCTCAAGCAAAGAGGACCAGTCAGAACTGGAAATCCCATCTTCCCCCAGGGATCACCATCACACCTTAGATCCAGGATGGAACTGAGGATTGACAAAGGGGGGTCCCAGCTAAGTGACAGTACTCCTATTGATGCACCCCTCCAAGCACTCTCACGACTGCCTGTCCTGACCAGCCCACCTAAAGCCCAAGCTTGGACTCCTGCCAACACAACCCGTTGCCTCTCCATGGCAATCAAGTACTCACTCGCCCTGGGCCTGGCCTTCATCCTATCCCAAGGGATCAAAGGGATGCAAGAATCCATGGACAGGTGCTTATCTGCTCTCCCTCAAGGACCAGTAGGAACCACCTGCTGCATGACCATCCGGATCCATGTGCCATCGAACTTGGTTACCGTCCAACGAAGTCCGCGCAGGAACTTCGTTGGCGAAAGGGGGAATCTGTAACGTCTGGATGGATCCGTTCAGAGTCAATAAACTTTGGAGTTTTCAGAATGCTTTTAACCTGATGAACTTTGTTTCTTAATCACTAAATCGGCTCCGAACAGTCTACTAAAGATGAGCCCACTTGACACCTTTGTTGCCCTCCGAGGTAACACAGCAGGCCCAATTTCCTTGCTCTTAGGACATCAAAGGGGCCCATGTGGACTATGGGCCAGATCCACATTCCAGCACCCACACACACTGGCACACACAAAAAACACACACACAGACACACATACAGAAACACACAAACATAAATTTTAACTGTATATATCCTACCACTATGCTGAAATATATATTTCATATATTTTAGGGCCTATGCATGTTTCCTAGTGTTTAAATTAGTGTATTTGTGCTAGTGTGCATTTAACGATATAATTTTGTCTGTAAACCATAACTTCTTGTCTATGCCTTTCTAATCTGGCGAGTTTGGTCTCTCCGTAAAGCCGGACTCGAGCTATTTACTGAGGTGGGTCACATGGCTGACATATGCATTTTTCTATGTGTTTAATGATACTGTGAAGAAAGCACTCGATCTCGAAATCCGGTCTGATGGCCACTAAGTATGCAAATTCATCTAGGAGACCAAACCAAGGAACTTTGCCCGCCAGATAGTGCTGCGCATCTATTGGCCGCTACAATTCAGGAGGTGTGTTAGTTTGGGTTTCCATAAAAACAACACACACACCTTTTTGTTCTCCCGGTGACCTCCCGATCGTCTCGTGCACGTCTCCCCGGACGCCTCAGGTGACCGCGCTTCCCAACCACGCGCGCAGCTCGGGAGGACCACTTCCTTTCTCTCTCTCTCTCTTCGGTTAAGTTACTTAAGTTTAAACCTCTTTTGAAAACCCCGCCGGAGAAACCCTCTCGGAAAGGACCAAGCCAAGCGCGTTGAAACTGCTACTCACGGACTTGAACCAATAAGCAAGTATTATCATTTACCTTAAATTTGTCTAAACTGATTTCTGTGCTGGCTCTCTCAAAAGGGTTTAACTGTGTAATTTGCCATTCTTTGATCATCTTTCTTCCCTGTCTTTTTCATTTTCATTCTCGTGTATATATGTGTATTCTTGTATATATATTTAGATGTATAACCTCTGTATTCGTAGTTTGCATATATTAAAACGTTATTCACGCTCGATTGTTCTGTTTGTTCTTTCAGCTGAAAACCAAGTCACTTTAACGTTTTCGATCGCTTTATGCTTTGATGTTATAATAGCAAGTTATTTTCATGGCCAGATAATAACTCTGTTTATAATATTCTGTGAGGGACTTAGTTTGCTGGACAAACGAACAGTTTCTCTAAATAATTATTAAACCAGAACTAATCATATATGTAATTGATTATAATTCGTTGTAATTGATTCACAATATATGTTTAATTCCCCGTTGGGTCGATATATGAATCATAATTTATTCATAACCTTATGAATTATTATATTCATATTTCATCCATAAATTTATTAATAACCGCTACACATTCGTTACAATCACCCCAGTGACGGGAAGGGAGCCGGTGACCGACTGATGGAATTAACACAGGGACGCCAGACTGCAGCTGAATACGCTCTTGCTTTCCGCACCCTTGCGGCTCAAACCAACTGGGTGAGTGACACACTAAAGACATGCTTCAGAAGAGGTTTAACTCATGAGTTGCATACCGAGCTGGCCTGTCGTGATAATGGCAAGAGTCTGGATCAGTTTATTGAGCTCGCAATACAGGTTGACAACCTCATCCGCTCACGCAGGGCTGGGCAAAGACGCAATATTCGTACACAGTCACCTGTCGAACCTGAGACCACCGAACCCATGCAGGTGAATGCTTACCATTTATCAGAAGAGGAGAGAAGCCGCCATTTAACACCTCGTCTGTGCTTATACTGTGGCAACCCTGGACATGTGAGAAATAACTGTCCTGTTCGTCCAGAGAATCCACGATCGTTGAGTGAGGCCAACCCCTACTATTCTGCAGACACATGTCACTGTACCCATAACCTTGCTGTTCAATGATGTACGACTGGAGGCTAGCACCCTACTGGATTCCGGGGCTGTGGGAAATTTTATGTCCCAGAGATGTCGATCAGCATCAAATTCCATTAATTCCCTGCTCTTCTCTAACAGTGGAGGAGATAGACGGACGACCCCTGGGCACGGGACACATTAAAGCCATAACTCAATCCATCGCCATGCAAACAGGCATATTTCACACGGAAAAGATTCAGTTCCATGTTCTCCCCACACCTACATCATCCATCATCTTGGGCTTGCCATGGCTACGCAATCACAATCCTCACGTCTGCTGGAGAGAGGGGCAAATTATTCACTGGAATCCAAACTGTCTGTCAAAATGTCTGACCAATCCATCTCCTCTGTGTGTTAGAACCATTCAAGCCAAAGAACCAAATGAAATCGACGCACCCATCTCGGAACTGTCACTCCCTGCAGAATATCACAATCTCTCACTAGCCTTCAGTAAGGTACGTGCTTCACAATTACCACCTCACCGTCCTTACGATTGCGCTATTGATCTGATTCCAGGAACCACACCTCCCAAGGGTCGCATCTTTCCTCTATCTCAACCGGAGTCTGAGGCAATGAAGAAATACCTAGAAGAGGAACCGGCTAAAGCACTGGATTAGTAGCTGTCCTGTCTCAGCGCCAAGGTAATCCACCCAAACTATACCCATGTGCTTATCATTCTAGGAAACAACGCAGCAGAGCGAAATTATGTGGGAGACCGAGAACTGCTGGCAATGAAGGCAGCATTTGAGGAGTGGCGTCATTGGTTGGAGGGAGCGTTACATCCATTCATCATGCTAACCGACCACAAAAATCTTGAATACCTCCGCACCGCCAAAAGACTCAATCCTCGTCAGGCACGATGGTCACTCTTGTTTCCACTTCACTGTAACCTATCGCCCAGGGTCGAAGAATGTCAAAGCCGATGCTCTGTCCCGTCAATTCGAAAGTGAGACCACCTGTAAATTCAGGAACTTTTATACCTGCTTCTCTCATTGTTGCACCCATACAGTGGGACATAATCTCTGAACTGGAACAGGCCAACGCAGAGGGTGAGATTCTTGAAAACTGTCCTCCAGACAGGGTGTTCGTCCCTGAAAACTTTCGCACCCGTGTCCTCGAACTGGTCCACAATTCACCCACCTCTGGTCACCCGGGCATAGCCGCTACCATACAGCTCATGCAGAACCAGTTCTGGTGGTCATCTCTTCCCGCAGATACTACTCAGTTTGTCAAAGCTTGCCACATTTGTAACACTAACAAACAATCTCATCAGATTCCCGCAGGTCTACTACAGCCACTACCTCTTCCACGCCGCCCTGTCATGGAGACGAACTCTGTGGTTCCCTCCTCTGACCATCGGAGGGAGCCTTCTCCAGAATACTAACTCTATAGACTACCTGTCACACTACATTTCCCATAAGCCCGTGCCTTGGACTAATCACTGCACAGCTGTTACCTATTACCCGGACTATTTAAGCACCACTTGCTCTCCATGTCATCGTGAAGTCTTGTTTTGCCGTGGTGAACATTACTGAGCGTTATCTATCTGTCTGATTACCTGTTATCAACCCATTGCCGCTTGCCTCTGACTCTTGCCTGTTTATCGGTTTCTGTGAGTTTTCTGCCAGCCCTGAATATCTGCCTGTTCTCTGACCATGATTCTGCCTATTCCCTGTACACCTGTTTGCTCCTGCCTGTACGACTACGATTGTTATTAATAAAGCATGCAAATGGATCCCTGCCAGAGTGATGATTCGTTACAACTGGGTCCTCTAGATGTTGTATTACAGTATCAGGCTTAACATTATTACCTTGAGTTGATAAAATATTTTCAGTTTTACCACCCTGACATTTGAGAATATACAAATTGCTGCACTGTAAAAAAATGAATCATGGGTCTTGTAATTTTCATTAAAAAAAATAACGTGATAAATATAATGGGTACATTTCATTATTGAAATTGTGGTTTTGTGTTTGATAGAATATATTAAGAAGATTTCACTAATAAAACCAAGAGATACGTTTTCCTCTTTTATTTAAGAAAATGTGTGCAATTTTTAGGCTTAATTTGAGTAAAATAAACTAATAAAATTAAGAAAAATTTCACCGATTTATTTTAAGAGAATTGGTTCAATTATGCGGTTAGAGACACCATTTGAAAGTGAACGGCAGTGATCAGAAGACATTTTTGGCGGAGGGGTCGAACGTCAATCACATAAGAGGTAAGCTTATAACTATGCTTCTCATTATTTCTTAAAGCTCTTTCATAGACCAGTTATGTTCACTCTTGTTCAGTAGCATCGCTGAGGTCACATATTTTAGTTGTGTCATGCCGATGCCTATAAGGCAAAATAGATGAGATGAGTTGTCTTAAATCAACGAAAACAAATTATATGACTTGCGAAACTGTGAACGATTGTCTTATCTCCAGTGTGTACAACACCACCACATGCTTGTGCTGTGGCTAGAATATTGATTGCTAAAATAAATCGTCATCAATGTGCTAACGTTATATTCTCCATAGGCCATCGGTAAGCTTGATATTGGGAAGATTAATAGATGTAACTTTTTAAAACTTCAAATTATGTCTTTCGAAATATAATAATGTATGACAATTTAAAAATAATCTTCTAGAAAAGAGTAATAATAATTAAAAAAATATATAATAATACAGATGGCACGATGTAATATTGCGTTCATACTCGAAGCCAGATGGCGCCCTCTCTTGCAGTATTCTGTACGCGATGTCCCAACTCGTTCATAGAAGTAGACTCTCCCGCAAATATCCTCGACCTCGTGTAGAAATTCTCTGGCTAAAACGCTAAAACCATGACTAAAACATCCAGCAGTCGTGACCATGATCGTGAAGATATTATCTTTTTCTGCAAACCATCTCGGGTATGTTTATAAGAATATAGTGTATTTTTAATGTAATGTTAAATTATGTAGTATATCATACCAGATTACAGAATATGTATCGTAACTGTGGAGCAAATTTAATCTGTAGCATTGCGATTTATAAATTAATTAATTTGAAATATAACTTTGTCAGACATGTTTTAGCTGCATTGTGTTTCTAAACCTCAACAAGGTCAATTTAATTTGGTTATTAAAAATACATTTTATGAAAAATAATTTCTAAAACATTTATAAGACAGCCTTAACTTTTTTTGTATTTATTTATGATTCTAATTACAAATTGAAGCAAACTGAAGTGTTAAAATGAGACCACATTAGCCTTCTAGCCCAAATAAACTAACTTAGCCCTTAGTAATAAACTAACTTATATCTATTTTAATTTGGTATGCTATAAGTTTGTGTTAAAGGGCGGTGCAGGTTAACAGATTATTGTAATCATGTTTGAGGTGAAAATATCTAATTGAACTGAAATGAATTATAACTTTTAAAAATGTTGCAATTAAAAAGGTTCATTATTGTACATTACACTGACATTTTACACTTGTTTAAAAAAGTGTAAGCTTTGCATAAATAAAATATTCTATAATTAATTTTTTTTTTTTCTTTACAGATCAACGTGAGGCTCCTTGTAGCAGTGTCTTAAGCATTCAGCAACGTGAGGATCCTTGTAGCGGTGTCTTTGTAAGCATTCATGTATTTTCAGTGCAAGTGGTGCCTTTTGAAATCATGGTGTGGCAGTGCAAGGTTTGCCAATTGACAGCATCTTCAAAAGGAGCTCTTTTGAGGCACTACAGACTACAGCATGAGCCATTTACCCATAGCCATACTATACCTTGCCCACATTACAATTGTCCATGCTCTTTCAAGACGCATGGTGCCCTTCGCACGCATCTAAGTAGGAATCATTTAAATGAAGACACTTTAGAGCCAGGGGCAGTAATTTCCTTTAATTGTAACATTTGTAATACACCACATTCTTCTGAAAAGGACTATTTTCAACATTTAGGTCAACACCTCAGGAGTTACGAAACTGTAGAATGTGTATTTTCTGGGTGTGATTTTAAGACAAACGTTTATGGGACTTTTGTGACACACAAAAGCAGAAAACACAATCCTCATTCTACCAATGATTTTAAGGCTGAGGTGATTGTGTTAAGCAAGTCCAGGCATCATTCATTTGCTCCTGATCCACACTGTCAGGATTCAGAAGGAATCACTGGAGAAAGCGATGACCAGATTCCAGATGACCAGATTCCAAATGTGTCACTAACAATTCTTAATAAATTAGCCCTGTTACTGTTGAAGCTGGAGAGTGTTTATAATGTCTCTGCTAGATGTATTGATAATTTGGTAGGGGAGCTCCAGTTTATTTCTTCTCTGACAGCATGCCAAGATGTGCGAAACATTGTTGATTCAAATTTAAGAAAGAATAACTGTTTTCTCAGTGAAGATAGTATCAGTGAGTTCGTTGATGAACTTTGTAAGGTTAACCCCATAAGGACAGCACTAGATGAAAAAGGTCCCCTTGGCACTTCTTTCAAGAGAAGACAATATTTTAAGGACAATTTTAAGGTTGTTGAACCTGTGGAATATATTTTGGATGCTGCTGAAAGTAGATCCTATCAGTATGTACCTATTCTCCAGACCTTGCAACAGGTGTTGAATAACAAGCACATAAGCTTGGAAACATCTCCACAGTGTTCAAGTGTCCCATCAACATTCAACTCTTTTGTTCAAGGCAAATATTTCACTGAAAACATTTTTTTTGCCGAGGATGAGATGAAAATATCTCTGATATTATATGTTGATGACTTTGAGGTGTGCAATCCACTTGGAACTTCCAAGAAAAAGCACAAAATCACTGCAGTTTATTGGCTTTTGGCAAATATGCCACCAGAATTGCGATCTGCTCTTACATCGATACATTTGGCTGTTCTCAGCAAAGCTGAAGATGTAAGGAGATTTGGATATGATGTCATCTTAGAACATCTTTTGAATGACCTTTGTACATTGGAACAAGAAGGGGTTTTTATTGCTAGATACGGAAAAAACATCAAAGGGACTGTGCTTAATGTTGTAGCAGACAACCTTGGTGCCCATGCTGTTGGTGGTTTAGTTGAAAGTTTTAATGCAGATTATATCTGTCGATTCTGCCTTGGCCACCATGCTGAATTCCAGGAAAAGGAAGTGAGATCAGGTGCTTTTCCTCCAAGAACTAGAGAAGATTATGCAAGCCATGTTCAGACTGTGAATGAACATCCTACACTGACCCATTGCTATGGTGTCAAAAAGGTTTGTCCGTTGACCAACAAACTGAAGCATTTTCACTTTACTACTGGCTATCCCCCAGACATAGCCCATGACTTATTTGAAGGTGTCATTCCTGTGGAGCTAGCACTGTGCCTCTCTGTTCTTGTAAAGAAGAAATATTTCACTTTAAGTGAACTCAATGAGGCAATTGCTTTCTTTCCCCACAAATGGACGGACAAAACAAATAGCCCTCACGCAATACCTGAAAATTTTGCCAAACGTCGAAGTGTAGGGGGCAATATGCATGAGAACTGGGCTCTTATCCGACTTCTGCCATTCTTGATTGGGTCCAAGATACCTTTAGGTGAACCTGCTTGGCAAATTCTCATGACTTTAAAAGACATTGTTGAACTGGTCGTGTCACCTGTCCACACTGCAGAAACTATCGGTTATCTGGACTCAAAAATTTCAGAACATCGGCATCAATTTCTTGAACTTTTCCCACATGAAAGACTGCTCCCAAAACACCACTTCTTGGAGCATTATCCTCAGTTGATTGAGTGTTTTGGTCCAGTAGTTGGACTTTGGACCATACGTTTTGAATCTAAGCATAGCTTTTTCAAGCGTGTAGTGAGACATACGTCAAATTTCAAAAATGTATTGCTGTCCCTTGCTACAAGGCATCAACTAATGATTGGTTACCACTTGCATGCCAGTCCTGAGAAGACCTCATTGTATGTGAATAAAGTTTCCAATATGCAATTGGAGCTTCTGCATGTGGATGTACAGCAGGCCATAAGAAACATTTCAAATCAAGCAAGTGTCCCTTTAACCACTTCAGTGACTTACTGCGGAACAGTATACAAAGTGGGGATGATTCTGCCTTATGGCTGCACTGGAGGTTTACCTGACTTTGCTGAAATTATGCAGATTGTCATTTTGGACAAAAGTATTAGTTTCATTGTCAAGACTTTCAGTGCTTTGTATGATGAACATCTGAGATCTTACTATCTTCAGTCAAGTGGGGATGTGCGTCTTTGTTGAGTTTAAAGGCACTTTGTGATTGGTATCCTCTGGCCGCTTATTGTTTAGGTCAAAACCGCTTGGTCACACTGAAACATCATATCTGCTGTTCTTATTAAATGGTCAGGCTGAGCAAACATTAAATGCCTGACTGCCTCTTGTACAAATAATGTTAAGCCTAAGATCCATGAATACAAGAATGGCAATGATGGAAAATTACGACATTGGATTTTATCTACAGATATCCCTAAATGGTTTACATTTTGTGGTTTGTAACTTTAGGTCAATAGTGGTTTGGTTTTTTGCTCTTACTTCAGAGTGAACAACTTAAGTCAGTATCAGGCTTTAATTGTGTATATATATATATATATATATATATATATATATATTTTTTTTTTTTTTAATTTATTTTCTTTTTTGACTTTCAGATGACAGCATGGACCCTGCAGCACTAAGAGTTCTTATTGAACAGGAAATCAGGAAGTTAATCCTTCCCTCAGGAATCCCAAAAACTTTGGATGAACTGAGGAAAGCTGTTAAGGAGGAATTTAATATCACTGATGATTTCTCTCTTCAGTATAAAGATGCTGACTTCAACGACTTCTTTACCCTTACATCCACTGACCAAATTCAGCACAAAGATACTATCAAAGTTGTATTCTCTTCTCCCATTGTTCTAACACTGTTTGCAGAAGGTGAAGGAAACCTCAGTGCCAGTACATCACTGTCAGCAGATGAAGAATCTTCTATTTCTACTGCATGTTCAGTTGATGACGCTGTCCCATGTGAATCCACATCCACTTCTTCTGTAGAAACAGTCATCATTGCCCCCCACAAAGTACCACAAGCAGGTTGCCATGGCCTGATGACTTCCCTATCCCATCTTTTTCTCCAGAAGTAGAGATGGTGCTCAAAAAGGCTATGGAGAGTTACAAGACAGATGGTAGCCTTCTAAATGTCCAAACTGTGAAGAGGGATATCAATGAGCATTTAGTTAAGGCTATGTACACCTACACAGCATATCCTTCTGGGATGCAGATTGCAAGTGTGACTGAAGCACTGATCCGAAAATACCCATGTCTGAAGGAACCAGGCTCTTTATCTGGCTTTCATGGCTGGCAACTGAGCCTGAAGTACAAGATGGCTGATTACAGAAGACGACTCAGCAAGTTTGGTTGTCCTGAAGTTGCATGCAACACATTGAAAAAGAAGAACCCTGAGGACAGGAAGCCTGCCAAAAATGTCAAAAAACCTCGTAAGGCAGAAGTGAATTATCTACCACCTTACCCAGCTGGGGAAAATCAGGAAAGTTTGGAACAAGAGAGAGTTGATCTACTGACTGAAGTGAAAAAGAGGGACAATACCATTGTGGTCAACGAAAAAATGTCAAAAACCTTTGCTCTCCGAAGACATGAGGTGGTTGAACTTTGTCCCAGTGTTGCAGAATTCAAAGATCGCTGGCCTGCTCTATTTGACCTTCTCCAGGTAAAAAAAATTGTCATGAAACACCATCACAGACAAAAATGTAGTTATGTGCTGAACATATCCATAGTCAATATTTACCTGTTTTATTTATTTATTTATTTTTTTTTCAGATTAATGAAGAATTTAGGAGAATCACCACTCTGCACCTAGAACCAAAATTTATGAAGATGTTGGACTTCTACACTCCTAAACTTTTGGCCATATTCACTTGCAGAGGAGGACTACTAGGCCGGACTTTAAAGGAGAAAATTGAACCCATGATGCAGGTACTTTCATAACATCAATTATTATTATAAAAAAATAAAAATAATTTGGGTGACGCTAATTTACAAACTTTTGTCACATCAGAATCCTGATAAAAACATCGACATGATGAGAGACGTTGTCCTCCGTTGCTTGATTTTTTATCTGGGTGAAAAAGAGGATGACCTCATCCAAGAGTACAATGCAAGTGATTACAATTATTCTATATATTTATGGTGTTTTGAGAAATGTATTTGTACATTGTTTTTATTTAAAAAAAAAAAATAGAAATGCAACTTAAACAATCTTTTTTTTTTCAATTAAATTATATAAAGCTAATGTGAAAATATTTAACACAAAATAGATTTTTTGTCAGCCACTATATGAAAAAAGGTAACACTTTATTTTGATGGTCCACTTTAGACATTCTACTGACTATAAGTAACTGCAACTACATGTTAACTAATCTATTAACCCTAACCTAGCAGTCTACTAATACTCTGAGTTAGTTGACATGTAGTTACTTACAGGTAGTAGAATGTCTATAGTGGACCATCAAAATTTAACCCTCCCCCTACAATAGTGTCACTAAATGTAATTTTAATTTATTTTTTTCTTCCTGAATACACCCTCTGACATTGCTGAAACTGTACTTATGTTATTGTGACAGTCTTTGTGGTCCACTGAAACACAATATTTTTATGTGTCAGTGATTACAAAGAAAATAAACTATAATGGTTTGCTTGTAGTTGTCTTTTTAAGCTGTTATAAGATTTTTTATTTTTTGAAAGTGTTTGTTTTACAACGTACACAAATTAACTTTATAATTATGGACAGACTTATAATGAGATGGACAAGATAAGAATACTTATTTAATGTTTATTTTACAGTGTGACAATGGAGATATCCTGCAGCACATAATGAAAATTGCCATCTGCAAGAGGGATTATCAGGAGGATTTCAGCATCATCTTGGAGGGGGTGCAAGTCATGGCTGGCTTGGAAAATCTGGCAAGAGCCTGTGCTGTTCTTCTTGGACTCACATATGCACTTAACCTCACCTACCCGAAAGAACTTAGGCACACTTTTGAGGCCTTTCAGAAGCTCTTCTTGGAACTGGATGTTTGCAAGTTTTCACCAAAAATACTAACACTTAAAAACAAACTCATGACTTAGATTGAGACAATGCATTATTACCAAGTTCTGGTGAAAAGTAAACTGCATTGATTGATGAACGTTTAATATTGTTCTACATACAAGCTTTCAGAAAGTACAAATGTTTTACAAAGTCTTGCTACAAGTTATTCTCAAGTTTTAGTCCATAATGTGACTTTTCTAACAGAAAAATTTGCATACAAATTTGTATGCACAAGTTGTTTTACAAAATGATCTTTCTCATGGAAAATGTTGGCATTTTTTAATTTTTCATATCTTAAAACTGCTGACTTACATTTTATACAGATTTGTTTTATTTGTGCAAAAAAAAAGAAAGATTAAAAGCATGTTTGATAACAAAAAGTGCATTATGTATTCATTATTATCTTAACCTGAAAAAAGCAGTAAATGTTATAATTAAGTAAATTTCATTCATACAAATGAGTAAATTCTGCTTGATTTATTTGTGAGACAACTTAAATTAAAAAAGCACATTCCACTAATAATATTAAATTCATCATGTGCCATAGTGTTACGGTAGCTGGTGCAGAGACGAGGCAGATCACGGATTTCCACAATGATACAATACTTTAATGAACAAAGACAGGAACACCAAACATACACGTTAACACACAGAGAATGGACAAGGAGTGCAGGGAGGGAGTGCCATATAAAGGGAGTGCAGATAATAGAGTCCAGGTGCAGGTGATCTGATGAGGAGCTGACGAGGGAAGTGAGTGCAGGTGACGAGAACAGGAGGATCTTGGGATATGGAGTCCAGGGAAACAAGGGAACCGTAACAGTACCTCCCCCTCCCGGTAGGCGCGTCCTCGCGCCGTAGATGTAACAACCGGGAGGGGGGCGGGCGCCCTGGAGACCTCATGCCGGTGCAGGGGGAGGAGTAGACTGGAGTGGAGGTCTCCAGGGCAGGTCAAATTGTCAGGAGCCAGTGGGCGGCCATGGCGGGTCAGGAGCCGTGTGGCGCGTAATATGGAGGAGCCGAAGCCCGAGCCGTTGAGCCCAGGCGTCGCTGAAGGACTGGCGGGTGATGGCGGAACTGTAGGCTCCGCCGACCGAAGCGCAGCCGGGGCTCCAGAAGGCCGCAGTTGAACAAGGACGACAGACAACAAAGTGAACACCAGGGGGAGTGAGGAAGCCAACTGGAAACGAGGGACGGAGCGGAGACGGAGGAGTGTAGTCCAGAGGGAAGGCGGCTGACGAGGGACCAAGGTGTGAACGGGGGCAGGATGGAGACTTGAGACTTGTGGACTGATGGGCCATGGTGGAGCAGAGGGAGGTTGGAGCCAGGGTGTAGGTAATCGCCCAGAGGTCCGAGGTGGAGATCTGGGCGAGGGGCTTGAGGTGGAGGTTCAGTGATGTAGACACACATGGGAGGAGGCGGGAGAGGGAGGCAGGGAGGGTAAACAGTTCTCGAATTGGAGACTTTTAGAGCAAAGTTCATCATAATAAAGGGCTCGGTGGCGGCAGGAGCGGCAGGCTCGGCGGCGGGGCTGGAGCGGCGGGCTCGGCGGCTGGAGCTGAGGTCGGCGGCGGCGGTATTACTGGTTCGGTCCAGAAATCAATGAGCCAGGCCACATCATCTGGCGGCTCGGAGAGGGTTAAGGCGGGCTCTTGGAGAGACTGGAGCGGCTCTGGAGAGACTGGAGCGGGCTCTCTGGAGCGGGCTCTGGAGACGGGCTTTGGAGCGGGCTCTGGAGAGGGAATGGAGATACTGGAGCTCTGGAGCTGGAGCTGGAGCTTGAGATACTGGAGCGGGCTCTGGAGCTCTGGAGCGGGCTCTGGAGATACTGGCGCTCTGGGATACCGGGCTCTGGAGATACTGGAGCGGGCTCTGGACTGGATCTGGAGATACTGGAGCGGGCTCTGGATATCTGGAGATGGAGCTCTGGAGATACTGGAGAGCTACTGGACGGGCTCTTACTTCTGGAGATACTGGAGCGGGCTCTGGAGAGACTGGAGCCGCTCCCTCCTCCTCCGCTTACTGGGCCCAGTAGAGGAATGTGGGTCCAGCATGGGGCAGGCAGGGAGTTCTGGAAAGGTATGCGGAGGAAGCGGAGATTGACTGACTGGCCGGCCAACCGTGTTTCTGGATGGACTGGAACAACACTTATCCTGAACCTATCCACGTAGAATTTGGAGCCATTGAAACACAAAATTAAATTGTAGTTTCGCTTAAGGAGAAACGATAATCTGGTTCATCAAAACGGATAGTGTCGTCATCTCCATCTCCAAAACAGGGAGATCAAAACTGCTTCAGGCCAGTCCGACAAATAAGCGAGCTCAACGAACTCTCCACATACCTCTCCAGCGAACGACCTACCTGCAGGAGCCGATAAGGCGATCGCTGCTGTTAGGGTGAGAGGCGTTGGAGGAGCTGGATCCAGGGAGCCGGGAAAGTCCACGAGTCCATGTTCTTCCTTTTTTTTTTTTTTTTTTTTTTTTTTCTTGTGGAAATCCAGTTCGGTTTGGTCCGTTCTTCTTTACGGTATGCAGGTAGAGATGAGGCTGATACGGATTCCACAATAACAATACCACATTTATTAAACAGAAGGCAGAGAACACCAAACATACGTCTAACATCAACAGAGAACGGACAAGGAGTGCAGGGAGTGAGTGCCATATAAAGGGAGTGCAGTATAAGTCCAGGTGCGGGACCGTTGATGATGACCAGGTGACGAGAACAGGAGGATCTTGGGATATGGAGTCCAGGGAAACAAGGGAACCGTAACACATAGGCTAAATAATTTAGGAATTTTTACTTAATTTATTTGGGTAAATTTCACAAAAAAAAAACAACCTTAAAATCTATTCAAATATAATACGTGTAATATTGTTACCATAATTTTTTTAAGCAGATAGCATGTAATATTTTTTACAGTGTGGGCAAAAGTTTTCAATTATCTCAACAGCTTTAAAACTACAGATATTTATAACACTTGTTTATATGTATATTTATAATTTCTTATAAAAAAAAAAAACATTTCTTATTAAATTTTATGAGGGTTGAATAATTCTGATTTCATTTGAAATCCACCTCTCCTCCACCTCTTCCACACTGCTGTCCACTTTCACCATGTCCATGTCGTCTTACAGTTTCTCCTCTTGCTCTTTCCTTTACATCAATCTCCTCCACTATACTCAGCTCTTCTCCTATCCTTAACTTCCTCATCTCTCCTCATATATGATCTCTTTCTATATGTTCCACTTTTCATTTCCTTCTCATTACATCACTTCCTCTACCCACACCACCACCTTTACACTTACACCTCTTTATTTTCCCCTTCTCTTGCTCTATGTATTTCCCTTTTATATTACATAATGCAATTGTGATAAATGCATAAACATTTTGGAAAGCTGCATTTCCTGTGTTGTGTGTATTAATCAAGCAATATCAGTTTGGGGCTAATAGAAAACACAACATGTGCAATTGATAATCCAGAGTTTTGTTTGTGTTTGGACAAACTGTACATAAATGATTGAGATTTGTGCAAAGCCAATAAAAATAGCTGTGATTGTTTTTCCGATATATTAAAGTTTTGGTTGGATGTATGAACTATTATGAAAATATCTGAGAATTTTTGTATGTAGTGTTTTGAGAAAATGGTTCAAATGATTTGCAATTTGTGTGAAATTAATGAAAACTGTTTAGGACAATTACAAAGTGTTCAGATCACTGAGTTAACTGTTTTGAGAACAGTGATCTGAGTTTGGAGAAATGTGTCAAATCGATTGAGAAAAACTGCAACTGAAAAGATAGAGTTGAATGTCATGCAGCACTTAAAGAAAGAAAAGGAAGTGACATCAGAATGATTCAGAATCAACAGTCTAAACTGGGTTCAGAGATGATCACTGCTCGATGGGGTTAAACTGAGTTCAGAGGAACATGTTTCCAAACCTCAACAGTGAGCTCACAGCTCTGAAACACTACAACTGCTATAATTAATTCACTATTTTAGTTACAGAAGTGTAGAACAGCGATCAGCCATCTCAGTATCGTGAGAAAGTCTTGACTCTGGAATAAATTCAGATCATCATCATACAGACACTACAGCACAAATAGACCAAAACAAAAATGAATAAAGTATGAAAGGAATATCAAAGAGTTTTAGAAAGCAACAGCAGTAATGGAAATATAGTTCATAATGCAAAAGGTCTTATCTGAATGCTGTAGATGTGCAAACAGAAAATGTCTCAGCAGTCGACAGTTCAGAGACACAGAGACAGTTCCTATTACAGTAAAAGTGTACTGTAAACCAACAAAAAAGAATTAGAGTGGATATTAATAAGAGAGCTGTGAAGCAACACTTCTCCATCATGCCCTGGCACAGCGTCACTATATATCAACTGTAGCCGGATTGAAACACTCATTCGGTCAGATCAGAGGAAGTTAACAAACACAGGAGGAGCTGATGATGTTTAGAGAAAGAGTTGTGAGCGTATAATGAAGAGGAAGACTGACAGAAACAGAAAATGTCTGATAAGTGTGATCTGTGTCTGCTGGGACTGATCATTCTCTGCTCACTTCTCACAGGTAAAGAAATCTGTTTATGATCTGTTATATATCATAAAAGATCTGTATGATGTAAACATATATTTAAAAAAATACTGTTTGGTTAATACAGTTTTATTCCTGAATGCACTTAAATTCATCATAATGTGTCAAAAATCTGAGGCAAAGTTACTCACAGATGCTTTTTTCAGCATGATAAAATTATATTTACTATAGAAATTTCCATTACTTTTAAAATTCTATTAATTTTATTGACTTTTCCAGCTTTATAAATTACACTTTTTATATTCTCTCATATATCCAGGTGCTCCAAGCTTAAATAAATAACAGTTGTTTAGAGAACAAATTAAAATAAGAAATATGATGTCAGTTTACATCTTGAAATCTTTTTCAGTCATCTTGAGTCTCCTGGTTGAGAACCACTGCACTGACTCTAGTTTATCCCACAATGGAGTCAGAGATCACAGCACACTGCTCATATATTCGTTTTATTTGCAATATTTATTTACCTGCCACTGCTTTCTCAGATTGGTGTGGATTTGATCTTCTTGTGGAAATTCATTTTAAGTGCTTTTAAGCAACTACAGCACATTAAAACATAAACTGGAAACTAACAAGCCACATTATTTGAAAACATAAATACATCATGAAGCTCAGTGCGAGAGATGTACTTGCATTTGGCATTGGCAGTGTTAATATAGGAGCTTTGATCTGGTATATTTTCTCAGGGCTGGAGAGAGTAAAGCAGCATGTTATAATCGATGTGTATAAACACTCCATGAAGACACTTAATATCTTCTCTAGATGCTCATGTAGTGTGTGCAAATGTTTTTTTGTTTTGACCGAGCTGGAGATGATGTTAATAATGAAATAATTTAAAAACTCATGAGTCTATAAGTTGTGTTCAGACCAAATGTGGGTGAGTGTGTGGTTTAGAGTCGCACTTCTCACGCTGAAGAACATGTTTCTCAATCAGTGTTGTGTCAAATCTGTTCCTCTTAGGTTAGTGGTTATGGTTATAGACAGTGGGGTGGGGGGGTTGATTTGAGCTTGAAAAACAGCAGTCCACTAGAGAGTGCGCACGGACTTTGAAAGGGCCACGAGATGGAGCGGGACACAGAAATGAAATAGGCCTAAGGCCTATAGCCTACCCGCGGGCGCGGCTTAAGACAACTTTAATTTTCTTTCACACACAGCACAGAGAAACGTCTTTCTAATAAATTGACCAAACTGCCTGTCAAGTGATAGACGAAACTGACAATGATTTTATCTTTTTTAAACAAATGAAAGGCAATGTGGATAAACATTCACAGCCACGATGTACAGAACACCACACAAAGATATAGAAGAAAACGAATAAAAACATTTTGGATCAATAAACCTTAAAATATATATAAAAATAACTGCAAAAAGCCACACTGCAGATATACATTTCATATGTCGGCAAATCAAATTACATCGGCTAAACTGTCTGTGCAAGCAAGCTTTAACTCTACAGCGCAACATTGATGCACCAAAAAATTTAATTCATTTAATAAAAAAAAATTATATATATATTTTTTTAATCAAACATTAATTTACAGAATTGAATTAGAACAGAAATATGATTGAGTCAAACTGCAAAATGCCTTAAGTGCAGGGGAACATATATTCAAAACACAAGCCACAAATAATTAAATTAGATAACCCAGAGTGATCAATAAATAAATTAAAATTAAAGAAATTATTAAAATAACAAAAGTATAGCCAGAATTGTCAACTTTGTCTTTTTAACTGCAGAGACAATAAACGCTGAAATGGATTGCCAGTCTTTTTAGCTAAACATTCAAAAATCAAATTACATCCATCTAAAATAGTTTGAAATCATTTGTAGCTACCCTACCTGATTGAGAGAGAAAAATCCAGTCATTCACGCGATCTGCCTGTGTCCGTTTGAGTCTTTTTAAATAGCACGCTATCCACCTGTTTCCGCGGGGCGCTACTGTAAAAGAGAACGTGGGTACAACTTCCGGTGAGGCGGCGGAAGTAGCATAACAATGGTATTTAGTGTGCTAATTAGCGAAGAGGCTAAGTGTTTTTTGGATCATTGTTTACTTTGCAAAGTTGCAAATCTTTATGAGAGATGTCGTTACGGCGCTCACTGACAACATCTCATCTACATTTATTAGTTAATAATATCACAATACAATAAACAGTTTTCGTGCCCTTAATTGCCCTTTACTTTACTGACCTTCCACAAAAGTGCTGCTGCATGACTACAAGAGCATCCTGACCCTGCAATACATGAACAACCCGCTGTCTGTACTTCACCTGTCACTGATGCACCAAAGCCATATGATGTTATATTGACTCCTAACATGTTGTGCGTGCCAGAGCCAGTCGCGTTTCCACTGTCATATATGCGATGCTAAAGGCTACTTATGTTAACCATTGTGATAAATACACACGTTTATGGAAAATATCAGAGACTGCTTGAGGAACGAAGACAATTCTTATATGATTATAATCGTGTATTTATTTGGTTTAATGTTTTATCTGTCTCTTCCCTGGCCTGTGCCTGTTTGATTCCTGACAAATGCATATCTTCACACACTCCGGTTAACTCGTATAACTCCTGTTGTCTTCTCATGAGCTCCCTCTGTTGCTCTGGCTGAAAGGATCAGGATAGATAGACGGAGAGATCGCGCAAACGTCCTCGGATTGCAATCATCGCATAATTTAGAGGAAAATCAATAGAAAGGCTCAGAAAAGTGACATAAACATAGGGTATGTTATCAATATATTTCTAAATGTTTAAGCCTTTGGATTTAAAAGACTTAGTGGAGTTGTTTTGTGCATTCTTGTGATCGTAAATAAATGGAAGCAGGCGCAATTGAATAGGCATGTGTTTTCTTTTTATGTCAATATAAATATCAGTTAGATTTAGCATGATTGATGTGCACTCCTGACATAAATTAATAAATTACTATTACTGTAACTTTTTTATTGTAAAACATTGTTCAAATATTGATGCTGGAATCTTAAAACTATAAGTAAAAAACAAACGTTCGCAAGTTTGGATCGTTAAATCTTGAATGACTGTCAACTGTTGAATGAATGAGTGTCACGTCCAGCTTGTTTACTTCGAACCGGAAGACACTCCCACGTTTGACGCAAAGCATCATGGGGCGTAGGAAACTTGTGGATAGTCAGCTCGTTGGCCGGCAGAAGCGCGCCGCAGTGTTTGTCGTTGTTGAGTTCTAGGACATGAGCTGTTGGCACAACAAAGTCTTGTTCATTTGGATCATCTTTTACCATTTCAAAGTGCATCCAATTGTACACTTTATCCAAGACATTGTTAAAGATTTAATCCCTGCCGCAAAGATGATCCTCTGCCGGTCACGGATGATGGAAGTGAAAGTTAAATCGGTCACAGGGGTGGTTGGATTTATTCACGCACATTAAAAATATTTATTAAAAGCTTCTTTCTTTTCACATTTTTATTTATGGTATTAACATAATAGGCTGTTTATTAACCTATTGGGAAAGAACCGGTATGTCTATGTAAAATCAATCAGATATTGAGCACCCCCATATCTCTTCTCATAACACCTCTGCGAAGATTCGACTGTGAGATTGGTAGTCGAATCAGGCTCCTCCTATCGAAGATTCGAATCGTCGACTATTCAGGGTCACCCCTAATTAATATATAACATAATGATCACTCAAATGTACTTGTGTTTCAGGTACCAGTGGAGTGGATGAGACTGATGTGTTCATCAGTTCTGGTGAAGATGTCCGTCTGCGCTGTAATAATGTTCTTTCTGACTGCACATCAACTACATGGATCTATAACAGATTCAGACAATCAGAAGCAGTTGAACTGATTATTGGAGGGAAAAAGAAGAAAGACACAGAGAGACATGAGAGACTGAGTCTGGGGTCTGACTGCTCTCTGAACATCAAGAACGTCACAAAAGAAGATCCTGGATTTTACACCTGCCAACAATTTGTGAATGGACAAAAACCAAGGAACTGATGCACGAGTTTCGTTGCATGTTCTTCATGGTAATTTATGTGGTTAACTTAAAAAGGTCCCAATCCTCTCTTTAAACTCTTTAGACTAAAGTCTGTAATGTGATTTGTGTCTTGTGTTCAGTTTCATCATCATCATCATCATCATCCTCACAGTCTGAGATCAGTCCAGGTCGCTCTGTGACTCTCTCCTGTCAGTTGTATTCATATTATGGAGAATCTTGTGATAATTGGACCCGTTCTGAGGAAATTCATCTGTTGTGGGTGAATCAGGCTGGTGTTGATCTGATGACAGACTCCAGATATCAGATATCAGCTTCAGGACTCTGTATCATCAATCTGACTACAACACTCCTGAAGGAAGATGACAACAGAGAGTGGAGATGTCGGCTTACTCTCAGAAATCAAGTTAAGACCTCATTCGGATACACAGTCAAGTATTCAGGTTAGAGTCTCTTTAGCTGATTAAAATATGATTGTATTATTCTACAGTATGAAGCATCTGAACTAACATTCATCCTTTACAGCTCAAGATGATTCAGTGACAGCAGTGATTCCAGTCCACACCACAAACTCTCAGGATCCCTCAACTATAAAGACACCAGAAACTAAAGGTACATCATCACTGTCTTTCATCAAATCAGTGTTTTACTGTGCATAATGCTAGAGATATCTGTAACACTTCAGATTACAGCCCAGAAAGTACTGCATAATTACAATGAATTTACAGCATAAATTTCGATAATTATAGTGTACCTATAAAGTAAGTAAGTGTAAGTATAGGGGAACAATATGTAAAGTCTTGGGAATAAAGGGGTAACAGCCAGGAAAATAACAAATTAATTATACTGCAAGTATTTTAGAACTAAGTGGTACTTATACTATTATGATGGACAACAATCTTACATTTGGGAGCAATTTAGTGAGAAAGTGCACTGATTAAGTTGTTTCAAGGCAAGTAGAAAGAACTATTGCAATCTTTTTAATACATGGGGAAATATGCTTTTGTTTCATGTATTTACAGGCTAAGTATGACATTATATATTTATAAATCAACTTTTCATTTCAAATTCTAAAGTCCTGACAGAAAGTAACAAGTTTTGTCCGTTTTTTGGTTGTTGTTTCTCACTTGGCTTCCTCCTCCTCTTGTTTCTCAACTGATGAATCTTAAGAAGGAATCCCATTGCTATTCTGTATTATAAGTAAATACAATACACCCAGAAATGTTCTCATGGTTTAGGCTATTCATCTTTTCGCTTCCGACCAACTGTCACCAGCGCCTGCATGAGAGTCGACTTTGCGTTCGACGAAGCACATTGAAATGAGCAACGTGAAGCTTTCATGATATTCCCGCGGGAGATTCATGTGAAAATCGCACAAGAACTGCCATCTCTGTTATTCTGTCTTGTTTGTTTCTCATTATCATTATCTGTTATTCTGTGTATTTTGTTGTGAACATTAATTCAAAAATAATGTAAAAAAAAAAAAAAAAAAACTGATGGCATCCGACATCCGCATGACTTTTTGGCACGCTTACATCACGCTTCAAGTTACGTCAAGCATGAACTCTCAACCCTCTCATGCACGCACAGGAGACAGTTGGTCGAAAGTTTAAAATTTTAAAATATTTGGTATTTTTCTTACAAATACGTATCTTTTCACTTCAGAAGACATTGATTCATCCATTGGGGTTGTGTGGATTACTGTAGTTATTGCTGTATGTGCTGTTTGATGCTTCTACTTTTAGGAACATGTGAGCTTGCATTATAAACAGTCTATGATTATAAAGCATTCCCAGATGCTTATTTTTTCCTAAAAACCTTTTTTGTGCTCATCTTAAGAAGGAAAGTCGTATACATCTCAGATGGCATGAGGGTAAAAGATGAGTAAATGAGCACATTTCCGGGTGTACTGAATTTTCTTTTAATACAGAATAGCAAATGGGATTTCCTCTTAAGATTCATCAGTGGAAAGAAAGAAAAAGAGGAACAAGAGGAGGAAGAAGCCGAGCAAGAGAAACAAATAAGAAGTGTTGTAACTTTAAATCTGTTTTGAAATTGTTTTTCAAATAAAGGTTTCCAAGTGATATCAGATTGTTTGCGTTTTTTAAATTTTTTTTACCCTGAACTACATGAAATAAGAGTGTAACAAGCACCACTAATCTACGGCCCGCAATGTCATACTTACCCTGTAACTACATGAAACAAAAGCATATTTCCCCATATATTAAAAAAGATTGCAATAGTTCTTTCTGCTTGCCTTGAAACAACTTAATCAGTGCACTTTCTCACTAAATTGCTCCCAAATGTAAGATTGTTGTCCATCATAATAGTATAAAGTACCCCTTAGTTCTAAAATACTTACAGTACAAATAATTTGTTATTTTCCTGGCTGTTACCCCTTTATTCCCAAGACTTTACCCCTATACTTACACATACTTACTGTATAGATACACTATAATTATCGAAAGTTACGCTGTAAAATCGTTGTAATTATGCAGTACTTTTCGGGCTGTAATCTAAAGCATTACCGAGTTATCTTGTGTGCTGACTAATTATTACAGTTTTTTTCCAACGGCTTACACACAAAATCCTTACTTGTGACACAGTTTCTGAAACCTGACACTCAAACACCAGAACCACATACCAAAATTTGCAAAACCATACGCTAATTCTCAGCCTTTGACTCAGTTTTCAATTTCATAAAACACTTTTTGCAAAACACAACACACAATTATCTATGTAACACACAAACATCTAACTGTCAGGATAAAATGACTCGAGATTCAATTGCAAGTGTACAAATATTTATTAAGGAAGAAAACGTGAACGATAGCAGAATATCAAAGGAGGTCGTGGGTGCTGATGGTGTCCTCGGGTAGCGCTGGGACTACAATGATAATGTGATCAGTGATAATGTGATCCACACACGACAGGTAGAAATAATCCACAACAGCAGGGAAATCCACAAACGACAGATAGTCCAAACACGGCAGGAACACTGGAGCACAGCACACAGGAGAACAGGTGACACTGGACAAAGAACAAGAGTGAGCAACAACAACGATCCGACTGTAGCAAATTAGCTCAAAATAAATATGAATAATTAATCATAACTAGTTATAATTAATTATTAATATTACAATCAATTAACCTGTTGTTCAATGAACACACAGTGTTAATTGTTTATTAATTCTAAGAAATGTTCATTTCCAGGTTATGGGAAATAACAATCTTATTCTACTAAAAGCCTGTAGTCAGGATCGACATGAATAGGGACTCCAGTACATGAGCGCAAAACACGGACAACTTTACATGTGACATGAACAAGACTTTATTAACTAGACTAAACACTTAAACTACTCTAACATTCACACACATACATGCATACAGTTTACCGAGAGAGAGAGAGAGAAAGCAGAGTACAGGAAGCAAGAGGTTACAACATTGTTGGACATTCAGCAGATCAACAGCCTTGAGCAAACCATCAGTTTAGTTTTAACAGGCCCTTCTTTAAAAGGGGTAAGGATACTCAATGTATCAAATAATGAGACTAAGTTTGATACTTGCATGTGTCTCCAAGTTGAATTAAAACTGTCCTGATGCAATTTGTGGAGGCTTCCATTGAATCTTTGCTGATATTGTCTTGACGAAAGAGAACCAGTTGGATTCAGAGGATCTTTGGTGAATGGAAGGTCTAGGCCGAGGCCTGGCACAAGCTTGGGGTTCCTTAGAAGCTTCTAGCTTCTTAAAGCATCATCTTGACATCAGCATTTGTCAGTAAAAGAGAAGAAGAGGAGGAGGAAGAGCAGGAAGAGAAGTTTGATCTTGTGATCAGTGAATATAAGGGGTGAAGATGTCACACCCTCTTAAGGTGTCTGAGCCAATAAGGAGTTGCCCCCTCGGAAGGAAGTTTTACGAGTCTTTGTTCTGTAGTAAGATATTAGCATAAGACACTGGATTGGATGAATGAGAAAAGAACCCTCTAGATTCTTAATACTAATGTGTCACAGAGTTAGTAACATGTAACATAAATTACCAAATAGGAAATGAAAGTTGGAGTCCGTAGATACCAAACATGCTGCCAATGTGATCTCAGTCAACTATACATTTGCAACTATGGAACATTAATACCAAAATAGTTCAAAAGAGAGAATTAATACATAGAATAAAGCCTATAAAAGGAAAGTCATGAGATGAGAAAATTGGATACATGTTTATACATTTCCCAAGTGGTTATATAGAAAATACATAGGATTAAGAGAGTTTATTTGTCCTTCTCAGGAAGAATGAGTCACTAGTCTCTACAGCATTCTTCTGGATCATAAAAGTACCATATATCTGTAACAGGACACCTAGGTTGGCCTGTGTGCTGGTTGCAGTTTTAGGGGGATGGGTTCACAAAACTTTGATAAAGTGAGTTCATAGGTAATTCATTAAATATATTGAATAATTTTGTGTGCCTGATTGGTCCAGACGCTACACGACAGTGAATGAACAAACACACACTCAGTATAAAGCAGCTGATCAGCACCAGCTGAGGACAATCGCTAATCAGCAATAATGAGTTGCCCAGCAACGCAGGTGATCACACCCACACACAAACCCACACACAAAAGCCCTATTCAGATGGGATTAGTTTTACATGGGGAGGTTGGGTAAAGTAATTATTACCAGGGATTCTCAGTGATTTTAGTCCAGTCCGAATATGCCATCTCAGTAATCATTATGGACAATGTCAGTAAAGATTACGGCGACTTTTACCTTCTGTAAAAAGGTCCGGAAAAATTACCTCAGGTAATACTAATCCCGTTCGAATAGACCCGCTGTAAATATGTACGGTAAAATTCCGTCATTTCCTGTTTAAAAAAGTAGTTTTCTGCGCATTTATCAAGCATGGAAGCACTTGAAGAAACATTCATTTGTGTTGTAGGTGGTGGGACAAGTCTGTGGCAAACCTCAAGTAACCATTCAGTGCAAAAAGAAGATCGAAGCAATTGTCAGAAGCACAAAACAAATTTTATCTTTAGCAAAGTGCCTATTACCATCATAATCCAATCAGAATTTAATTAATAAATAATTTGACTGGACCTAACTGTTATATATAGTTTATTTATTTAGATTATATGTGTTTGCGCACATGGTATCAGGAAGCAACATATACCCACATGACGACAGGGAGGTGATGGCGGTGCGTAAATCGAGTTACCCCTCCCACTTCTGCTAGTTTTACTGAGATGTCTTGTCCTGTGCGAATTGGCCAATTAATATTACAGACGTCCTGAAGTAAAATTACTTTATTCCACCTCCCCATGTAAAACTAATCCCGTCCGAATAGGGATAAAGACAAGGAAGAACCCACAGACCTATGAACCGTGTCACTAACTGGAAGAATCTTGATTTCCTTTTTCAAACACAACCATTGTTTCTGTCCAACTACACATGGTTGATATATTTATATTCTTTCACAGTGTGTAATACTGTATTCACAAAGACAAATGCTTTCAGTAAAAAAAATAGTTTGGGTTCAATCTTGCTTTTGTGTTTACTATGAATTTTTCAACATCTCTCTGCCAATTACTTTCAGTCTTGTTCAGAAATGTATATAGGAGCTCATGAAAGAAGAGCTTTAAATTTTGAATAACTGTGTGTATATGATATATCCAAAAATAGAATATTACAGCAACGTAAGACAAATGTTTGCTTTTGAGATGTGTTTGTGATATTTTGAATGCAGTGCTTCATTTTGCAAGAGATGTGAGGCATTTTGCATTTTGTGTGTGCAATTCTTGGGATTTGTGTAAAGTTTTGAAAAAAAGAGGCAAAGTTTTGAAAATGTGTGTAAGCAGTTGAAAAAAACTTTAAAATACAATTGTCATTTTGTACCACATGTAGCATCTGAACTAACATTCATCCTTTACAGACCAAGATGTTACAACAAAAGATGTGATTCCAGTCCACACCACAAACTCTCAGGATCCCTCAACTATAAAGACACCAGAAAATAAAGGTACATCATCACTGTCTTTCATCAAATCAGTGTTTTACTGTGCATAATGCTATAGAGTTATCTTGTGTGTCATCTTAACTAACATTCATCCTGTAAAGGCCCTGATTCAAGACACACAGATCCAAGATTGGCCATAACCCCCCACTCTTTTTGGGTACTATGAAGTATGGGCTGTAAAACCCTGACTTCATCTCGGCCGGAGGGACAGGCTCTATTGCATCCTTCGTCAGGAGGAGTGCAATCTCTGTATGCAGGACAGGGATGCAGTTGAACGCCGCTGTACCTTGGCCTGCGCTAGCCAGGCTCTCAGCAAAGACCCAGTATGGCAAAGAGGTTTTGGAATCTGCACTTTATTGAGAATGTAGGTATCGCTGGTGTTGGGGCCAGTGGTGGAACAGAAAGAAAACTAAACAAAAGATTCTCCACCTGGGCCCTCCTCCATTTTCTTGGGTGGAGTTATGAGGTTGATAACACAAGCAGACACTGGAACGGGCTCATGGGCTGGAGCCAATGCTGGAGCGGACTCAGGGCCTGGTGTGGATCTGTGTGTGGCCCAGACACACATAAATATTAAAGCTTTTATGGTGAGTTCACTGCTCTCTGGGCTAAGGTCTGGGGTTGAAGCAGACACTGGAGAACATACTGGAGCAAACGAGACAATTAACAAGGTGATTGACAAGGCACAGGTGAATTGGATTAATGAATAAAACTCATAGGGAAAACTGGGTCAAAGGAGAAACTAACACAGAAGACAAAAATCCAAAAACACCAAGGCAAAACAAACATAACCCTGACATTACTCCCCCCTCTCTGAATGTGCAACTCTGCGGCCAAAACAGTCCAACCGGAAAGTGGATGCAGGCGCCCAGGAGTCCTGGAGTTCACAGGCATGTGAGCAGGGCAGTGCTGGCAGGCTAGGAAGCCTCCAGGGCGGTACCATGCAGGGAGCCAAGAAAGCGCCGGCAACTTAGGGGATCAGGGTGGCACCAGCAGTTTAGGAGGCCATGATGGTGAAGGTAGTTCAGTGGGCCAGGGTGGCACTAGCAGTTCAGGGGCCCAGAGAGGATCGGCCTCCATGGCATTGAGCTTGGCACGGCCACTATGGCCACAATTTTTTAGGAGGAGTTATGGGATTGAGAACAGAAGCAGACACTGGAGCTGGCTCATAGGCTGGAGCTGGGGCTAGAACGAGCTCATGAGCTGGAGTGGACTCAGGGGCTGGTGAGGATCTGTGTGTGGCCCAGAAACACATAAATGTTAGAGCTATTATGGTGAGTTCATTGCTCTCTGGGCTGAGCTCTGGGGTTGAAGCAGACACTGGAGAGTATCCTGGAGAACATACTGGAGCGGACTCTGTACCGTGCTCAGTGGCTGGAGCCATCACTTGACTCTGGTCAAGGGTTGGAGCCATCACTAGATTCTGGTCAGAGGCTGGACCCTTCACTGAACTCTGGTCAGGGGCTGGAGCCTTTACTGGATGCTAATCAGGGGATGGAGCCTTTACTGGACTCTGGTCAGGGGCTGGAGCCTTCACTGGACTCTGTTCAGGTGTTGGAGCTATCACTGGACTCTGTTCAGGGGCTGGAGCCTTCACTGGAATCTGGTCAGGGGCTGGAGCCATCACTGGACTCTGGTCAGGGGCTGGAGCCTTCACTGGAGGGCTGGAGCCATCACTGGACTCTGGTCAGGGGCTGGAGCCTTCATTAAACTCTGGTCAGGGGTGGGAGCAATCACTGGACTCTGTTCAGGTGTTGGAGCTATCACTGGACTCTGTTCAGGGGCTGGAGCCTTCACTGGACAGGGGGAGCCTTCACTGAACTCTGGTCAGGGGCTGGGGGGCTGGAGCCTTCACTGGACCTGGTCAGGGCTGATGCACTGACTCTGGTCAGGGCTGGAGCCTGGACTCTGGTCAGGGCTACTCTGTTCAGGTTGGAGCCATCACTGGACTCTGGTCAGGGGCTGGAGCCATCACTGGACTCTGTTCAGGTGTTGGAGCTATCACTGGACGGTCAGGCTGGGGAACTGGACTCTGGTCAGGGGCCTCACTGGACTCTGTTCAGGTGTTGGAGCTATCACTGGACTCTGGTCAGGGGCTGGAGATGTCACTGGACTCTGGTCAGGGGCTGGAGCCATCACTGGAGGGGCTGGAAGCCATCACTGGACTCTGGTCAGGGCTGGAGCCATCACTGGACTCTGTTCAGGTGTTGGAGCTATCACTGGACTCTGTTCAGGGGCTGGAGCCTTCACTGGACTCTGGTCAGGGGTGGAGCCATCACTGAACTCTGGTCAGGGGCTGGAGCCTTCACTGAACTCTGGTCAGGGGCTGGAGCCATCACTGGACTCTGGTCACTGGAGATGTCACTGGGGTCAGGGCTGGAGCCATCACTGGACTCTGGTCAGGGGCTGGAGCCATCACTGGACTCTGGTCAGGGGTTGGAGCCATCACTGGACTCTGGTCAGGGGCTGGAGCCATCACTGGACTCTGTTCAGGTGTTGGAGCTATCACTGGACTCTGGTCAGGGGCTGGAGCACTGGAAGGGGCTGGAGCCATCACTGGACTCTGTCAGGTGTTGGAGCTATCACTGGACTCTGTCAGGGGCTGGACACTGGACTCTGGTCAGGGCTGGATCACTGGACTCTGGTCAGGGGCCTTCACTGGACTCTGTTCAGGTGGAGCCATCACTGGACTCTGGTCAGGGGCTGGAGCCATCACTGGACTCTGAGCTATCACTGGACTCTGGTCAGGGGCTGGAGATGTCACTGGACTGGTCGGGCTGGGCCTTCACTAACTCTGTTCAGGTGTTGGAGCTTCACTGGACTCTGGTCAGGGGCTGGAGCCATCACTGGACTCTGTTCAGGTTGGAGCCATCACTGGACTCTGGTCAGGGGCTGGAGCCATCACTGGACTCTGTTCAGGTGTTGGAGCTATCACTGGACTCTGGTCAGGGGCTGGAGCACTGGACTCTGGTCCTCACTGGGGTGTCACTGTGGTCAGGGGCTGGAGCCATCACTGGACTCTGGTCAGGGGCTGGGACTCTGGTCAGGGCCAACAGGAGCCATCACTGGGTCAGACTGGACTCTGGTCAGGGGCTGGAGCCATCACTGGACTCTGGTCAGGGGCTGGAGCTGGTCAGGGGCTGGAGGACTCTGGTCTGGAGCGGGTGGAGAAGGGGCTGGATCCTTTACTGGACTCTGGTCAGGGGCTGGAGCCATCTGCTCTGATGGTGAAGCTGTAGCCTCTCTCTGTCAGGATCTTCATGAGGCAGTCAGTCAGGTCATGGCCAGCCAAGTCCAGATGGTGAATGGCATGAAGTAGAGCGTAACCAGGCACAGTGTGGGTGACACCATTACCAGAGTCCAGTGTTGAGTCCATGGGTGCTTCTCAATATCCCTCCTCGTTTCCTCGCTCCTCCATCCTATGACCCGGAAAACGATCAAGCTCAGCCATCTTGAAGGACATCTCAATTCTCTAATTGCACCGTGAGGAGGCGAGGATCGAGGAGTGAGGAGGCTTCCTGAGGAGTCATGAGCGAGGATACACAGGTGCATCCTTTGAGGAAGTCTTTCTCGTCGAGAAACCTGACGTAGGCATAAATTCTCCTCCCCCTTCATATCTGTCACAATAATTTAAATGTATGCTTTACTTTTACAGTTTAAATAAACTTTATACCTCATATATTTCAACGGGGCATCTTGCTTTATTAATATTTATTATAATTTTTTAAATAACCAAACTTTAACAACATATGGGTAGATCCCTCGAGCGCAGCTGATGACGCTTTGAAGTGACGCTAAAGGGAGCGAGGATATATCATTTCACTTGATTCAATTCCTACGTCCTCGCATCTTCCTTGCGTCCTTCCCTCGCATCCTGAAGGGGTGAAGCTAAGATGCGAAGAAAGGAAGCGGGGAAAGGAAACGAGGATGCACAAATAAGAATTGAGAAGCACCCCTTGTTTCTTTTTGGTCCTGTATTCTGTCAAGGCTGAGTGGCTGAAGAGAAGCGCATGATAAAGAAGAATACAATTTCAATAATCTTTAATTCAAAAGCATGACAGGAACATTCAGGGAAACAAAATAGCAACACTCTAACACTGACATTACACAATACAAGACAAAGACTTGCCAATGGGGTAAGCAAAATAATCTTATTTCAACTGGTTTGAAATAAGATTATTTTGCTTACCCCATTGGCAGATTATTTTTGCTTGTTTTAAGGAAAAACTCACTTAATTTTGAGTTATTTTTCTGAAAATAAGACAATAATTTTTAATTGTCTAGAAAATGCTTCTTGATTTAAGAATTTTTAGATATTTGGACTGGAAACAAGACAAAAAAAAAAATCTAAGTAAGAAAAGCATTTTTTTGCAGTGTGACTCCAGAACTTCACCATTCTGATTTGTGAAATCTTTCACAGATTGGCTCTACTCTTTCTGATGTCTTCATATATACTGACATTGTGAAATGGTAGTGATCAAAGCCATAAAATGCTTCATAAAATAAAATAATTCCTAAAACTGACCTTGTATGCTGCCCTGTCCATATAATGTTCCTTTACTGTATCTTCTAACTATTGTTTGTCATCATTGTCTACTCTACTTGTATTATTTCTTCCTTGTTAAATGTACATTGTAAAGCATCCTTGAGCCCTGGAAATGCGCTATATAAACATATAGCACATAATCTTGACATTGTGTTCACGCATTAAAATATCATTTTTGCATTTGCATTTTGTTTTTAATAGTTGTACCGTCAACTACAGCAACATCACTGATTCCAGAAACTACACCAAAATTTCTAAAACCAGGTGTGTATGTTTATCATTCTCATTTCAGTGGTTGTTTTCATACTCTGGAATTTTCTAGAATCAGTATCTGATCATCTCTGAAGTTGTTCAAGGAGTTGATCAATAAATTTTGATTCAAGCCATGTTTAATTTGTAATCCACATCACACACTGCCCAGTACGATTAGCTGAGGTGTCAGGGTGGGGTTTACGATAGGGAGTGAGGGGGATTGTAGTTAAACTGACCTCAGAGGACATATTAATATTACCCTGACATTGTTGTAGAGTTGTTACTCGACCAATGGAAGCTTTGAGATAATAAACACTTTAAAGTTGCTGAACTGTGAAGTGACACCAGTATCTCAGAGGACCATCACTGCTGTAATAAACTTACTGAACTTTCTATATAATCCTCATCACAAGCATCAATTTACTTCATGATAAATATGGATAATTATGCTATTAAATGTGTCATTTATCATTTTATTTGTAGTAATTGTTTTTTATATATTTGCAGTAATGCTGAATGTGTCTCTCTATAGTCTCTCTCTCAGTGATTGGGATTGTTGGCGCTTCATTCGCTGTTCTCCTTCTTGCTCTAATTCTCTGGGTGATTCTTAAAAAAAGAGCAGGTGAGTTTTCAGAGTTTCTCATATTTTGTAACAACAGACAAAAAATCCAAAGCATCTGATAAAATAAATGTGTAATTTAGACAGATTTCTTCTAAGTGAAGAGAAATCAGTGAGTTAACCCAGGTGAAAAAAAGTACATTTCTTTAATGTACTTAAAGTGCTCTATTTTCACGCACTAATTTTGTACTTAATATACTAAAAATTCTACTTTAGTACTTCTTAAGATAATCTTAAGAACATCTAAGTGTACTCAACTGTGCTATTTTGAGACACCATGAAATATGAACTAAAATGTGCTTTTAATATACTATCTCTGTATTTAAAAAAATGTACTATGTAAAATGTACTATAAGTGATATCTAAATACATTTTTTAAATACAGAGATAGTATATTAAAAGCACATTTTAGTTCATATTTCATGGTGTCTCAAAATAGCACAGTTGAGTACACTTACATGTTCTTAAGATTATCTTAAGAAGTACTAAAGAAGAATTTTTAGTATATAAAGTACAAAATTAGTGCGTGAAAATAGAGCACTTTAAGTACATTAAAGAAATGTACTTTTTTCACCTGGGAATAAAAATAGAACTCTTCTAGACTCTTTTAAAAGCTGATTGTCATCTGCATTAGAGACTATTTGTCTGTTTGATCATAAATATTCCCATTACATCATGTTTCAGATAACAGAAGAAGGACTGATGACTCTGTGGTGAGTATTGCAGGTTGATCCATGAGTTATTAGTGTTTAAGCTCTTCTCCACAGAGGACTGACCCTGAAATATGACACTCTTATTAGTCTGATTAGATTATAACAAGTTAGTGTATTTGTACTGTTTCTGATCTAAAGTCACAGATCATAATAAATATGCTGGAACCACTGACACAATCAACATTTCCATTCATCCTACTCCCAGTGAACACTATGATTCATCTTCAATAATCTGTATATATTTGACAGTTACTGTGGTACATTTCACACATACTTTACCTGAAACATCTGCAGCACCTGTGTAAGATAGTAGTGACGGATCAGCCTTTAATAGCTGGTTTGTCATATTTCCATTGATGTTTAGGAGCAGAGAGATGATCATGTGACTTACACTGAGGTCACTGCGTGCAGTAAAAACCAAGGCAAAAAGAAGAAGGTGAGCAAACACTTCCTTGATGTTGTCCAGCTTCTCTCAGCATGATCTACAGTATATCGCTTTTATTCTTCTCTGCAGTTCTTCAAAAGTTCTGTGTTGAATTGAGCTCAAACATCATGCTGTAATAACTGTGTTGAAACAATAACTGTGATGTTCATTCAGGTTCACTGTGATGATAAAGTGACGTATTCCTCCATCAGAGGAGCAAAAGTTGGAGCTCCAGAAAACTGCAGTGAACTTTATGCCTCTGTGAACAAGAACCATCACAAATCAGTTGAATAATTATACAAAAAACACATGAGCAGAGGAAAATGAATCTAATATAATTGACTCCTAATGGTTTCTTTCAGTGCCATTATAAATACTTTCAAAGTCTTTTAAATGTTAACAAACAAACCCAAGTGATGCTCTGATTTATTTTGCTCAGTTCAGCATGTTATTGTACAGTTTCTGTCTGCTTGTTGATCAGTTAATGCTATTGTCTTTATTATTAATTCAGGGTCTGCAGACCTGCACAAAGTCTAGAAAATGAGGACAGTTTTACTCTCTTAGATCATTCTCATTAAATCATGTATTTTCTTGAGCAGCTTATTAACTGTCAGCTTATTATGAGAACAGGCAAAGCTTGATGATGTAAGCGTTTATCACAATATAACAGGAATGATAATTTGAACCGTTTGAGCAGCTGCTTTCAGCAATGATTGTAATATTATATTTTATTTGTCAATAACAAAATAGTCTATGTCAAACATGTCTTTATATACGTGGCAATATAATATCATCACATAATAGCAACTCTCTCTCACATATTTTGCAATTATAACTGTGCTTATTTACATCATTGGTATAAGTACAATAGCAGTGGGTGGTAAAGTTTCTTTATCAGCAAAATGGTATAAAACTGTACATTTCTTGTTTTTTACCACCCACTGCTATTAAAATTTTTTTTAAAATTATTTATTTATTTTTATTTTTTTTTATTTTTTGCTGATAAAGTTTCTTTATCAGCAAAAAAAAAAAAAAGAAAAATTTTCACGGTGCTTTTTGTCTTCTTTAGTGGCAGACAAAAAGCACCGTGGAGAAACTCAACAGCAGTGCAAAATATGAAAAGACAATGCAGAAAAGCTGAGCGCATGTGGCGAAAGACAAAACTTGAAATCCATTATCACATCTATAAAGATATTCTTCATGCTTTCAATGTGGAATTAGGCAAAGCTAGACAGACCTTCTTCTCAAATATTATAAACAGAAACTTAAACAACACCCGCAATCTTTTTGCTACTGTAGAGAGACTAACAAACCCCCCAAGTCAGATCCCCAGTGAAATGCTCTCAGACAGCAAATGCTGTGAGTTTGCTTCCTTCTTCTCTGAGAAAATTAATAATATCAGAAAGGCGATCAGCACATCCTTGAGCTGCACCGGGGTAAAACAGATCAGATCACAACTCAGAAAGTAGCTATTATGTCTGTTTTCGAAGCAATTGATGGTAAAATTTTGGAAGAAACAGTACAGCACCTTAAAACATCAACCTGCGCCCTTGACACACTTCCCACATCTTTTTTCAAAAGCGTGTTTAACTGTTTAGAAGCAGATCTCATTCTTGAGAAGTGGTAAACGCCTCACTTCTCTCTGGGACTTTTCCAAAATCCCTGAAAACTGCAGTTGTTAAGCCCCTCCTGAAAAAGAGCAATCTGGATAACACCATATTGAGCAACTACAGGCCAATCTCAAATCTTCCTTTCATAGGCAAGATCATTGAAAAAGTTGTTTTCAATCAGCTGAACAAGTTCTTAAGCTTGAATGGATATTTTGATAACTTTCAATCTGGTTTCCGACCGCATCACAGCACAGAGACAGCACTCATAAAGATAATAAATGATATTCGCCTAAACACAGATTCAGGTAAATTATCAGTGCTGGTTCTTCTCGATCTCAGTGCTGCGTTTGACACTGTCGATCACAACATTCTTCTTGACAGTCTGGAAAACTGGGTTGGGCTTTCTGGGATGGTCCTTAAATGGCTCAGGTCATACTTAGAAGGGAGAGGTTATTATGTGAGTATCGGTGACCATAAGTCTGAGTGGACATCCATGACATGCGGAGTCCCTCAAGGTTCAATACTCGCACCCCTCCTGTTCAACCTATATATGCTGCCACTGAGCCAAATAATGAGAAAGAACCAAATTGCATATCACAGCTATGCAGATGACATCCAGATTTACCTAGCCCTATCACCTAACGACTACAGCCCCATTGACTCCTTGTGCCAATGCATTGATGAAATTAAAAATTGGATGTGCCTAAACTTCCTTCAGTTAAACAAAGACAAAACTGAAGTCATTGCGTTTGGAAACAAAGATGAAGTTCTCAAAGTGAACGCATACCTTCTAGGGGTCAAACATCTAAAAATCAAGTCAGGAATCTTGGTGTGATTTTGGAGTCAGACCTGAGTTTCAGTAGCCATGTAAAGACAGTAACTAAATCAGCATATTATCATCTCAAAAATATTGCAAGAATTAGATGCTTTGTCTCCAGTCAAGACTTAGAGAAACTTGTTCATGCTTTCATCACCAGCAGGGTGGATTATTGTAATGGGCTCGTCACTGGTCTTCCCAAAAAGACCATAAGACAGCTGCAGCTCGTACAGAACGCTGCTGCCAGGATTCTGAGCAGAACCAGAAAACATGAACACATCACACCAGTCCTCAGGTCCTTGCACTGGCTTCCAGTTGCATTTAGAATTGATTTTAAAGTACTGTTACTTGTTTATAAATCACTCAATGGCCTAGGACCTCAATACATTGCAGATATGCTCATAGAATATAAACCTAACAGATCACTCAGATCATCAGGATCAAGTCATTTAGAAATACCAAGGGTTCACTCAAAGCAAGGAGAGTCTGCTTTTAGCTGTTACGCCAGCCGCAGCTGGAACCAGCTTCCAGAAGAGATCAGGTGTGCTCCAACAGTAGCCACATTCAAATCCAGACTCAAAACACATCTTTTTATCTATGCATTTGCTGATTGAGCACTGTGCTATGTCCGAACTGTTTGCATTTTATTTTATACTTATTATCTTTTTATTCTTTTAATTCCTTTTCCTGTTTTTATTTCATTTTTAATGTATTTTATATCTTTTATGTATCATCTTGTTTTCTGACTTTTAATGCATTTTAAATATTGCTGTCTGGTTGAAAGAGCTGGGAGAATTAGGAAGAAAGAATCTGTGATTAGGTTAAAACTTGGTACAAGCCATGGGGAAATTTGAGCTGTGGTGCATGGTTAAGATATCTCTGGATTACAGTCAGGACACTTTCCAAAGGGGAAATTTGAACTGCGTTGCATAAATAAGATATCTCCGGAAGTGGGATTAGGGCTGTGTGGCGCAGTTTGAGGTGTCTTGGCAAAAGGGGAGATTGAAACTTTGTATATCAGTTTGAAGTGCCTTAACAGGTAGCAGTCCTGTCGTGTGAGGAAGATCCATTCAGATCTGCTCTGATGGATAGATCCGTTTAGATCCACTCTGACAGACAACAACAACAACAACAAAAAACTCCCTGAGACTTCCTAGCTCATCCATCCAGATAGCAAAATTCTCTGTTTTTACTGTTATTTCTATTCCTTATGTTCTATTTTTATTATTCTTCTTTATGTAAAGCACTTTGAATTACCATTGTGTATGAAATGTGCTATATAAATAAAATTGCCTTGCCTTGCCTTGCCTAGTCATTCGGCAACCCTGCATCCTGAACCCCTGTAGGCGAACCACCCTTACACATTATTTCAATATTCTGTGAACCTCAGATGATTTATGAACATTTGTATAAGTTTTCATACATAACATTTTGTACAGTTTGGATGCACAGACAGTTTTCAATGTCTTTCTTAGCGGTACTTTGGGCTTCCAAATTGCAGAAGCACAAACGTTGACACATAAAACATCTACTGACAGCATCAAAATAGTACAAAATGTTACATATGAAGACAAAACTACCATTAAAATAAGCTAAAACAATAATAATAATAATAAAAGTATTTCTATTTTAGGCTTTATTCAACCCCTCGCTCTATAACTTTTGTTTCCATTGAAGCACCAGGGTTCCCACGGTCTTAGAAAACCTTGATATATGAGGTACTTCAAGAACTTTAAAACAACATGTTTTCTGTGGTATTTTCAGAGCGGTGAGCTCACTGTTGAGGTTTGGAAACATGTTACTGCTGAGTGAGACCCCGGTTAGTTTGACCACACAGTTTATTATTAGAAACACACTTAAAGAAATAAGAGGAACTGAGATCTTAACCCACACAGAACTGGTCATCTCTGAACCCAGTTTGGACTGATGGGTGTGAATTTTCTCACATTCAGAGGGCGTTTGCACGACACCTTTTTCAACGGAAAAAAAAAAAAAAAAAAAAAAGGCGTTTGTTTGTTTGTCTGACAATGCAATCTTTTGAAAACATGTTTCAAAGTGCAAGTTTTTGAAAACAATACCATTATTGTCTCAGTCTAAACTACAAAAACACGAAACTTGTGAAAATGGTGACATCATGTGCATGTGTATTACATGTTCAGACATCAGCAGCAGAATACAGTGTGTTTAGTTGTTTTCGTGGATCTGTGTGGACAGAGACTGTTTTTACAGTGTTGTTTTCTGTACTCGAAACTTTTCAAGAATGCAAAGGAAAAACGTACCCTCAGATGCCAGTTCCTCTTAGGGCTGGACGATTATTACCTAAAATCAAAATCTTGATTAATTGAACTTTTACCACGATTACGATTAATGAACAATTATTTTTATTTATTTTTTTGCCCTCAGTTCACTTACAAGGTTTGTACTGTAAATATATTTTTCCTAATGAAAGAGTGCTCACTTTAAGCAGTTATTTTATCTCTGGTTCATAAGATTTCTTAAAGATTTCTGCTCATTGTAAATAGGGATGTGCGCAATGGCTAATTTCATAACCGTTTAAATGTAAATTTTGCAACTGACCAGTCGACTAGTCTAACCCCACCCCCCCGGATACAGTGTGTATATGCGATATACAGTTTGAAAGAACACTCTATGAACAGTCAAATCCCATACTGAATGCCACTAAAAATACATATAGCCTATGCGATGTGCTTGCCTTGCATTATGATGGCACCCCCCGCGAAAAAAAATAATAATCAAATTACTAAGCAACCACTGACAGGAATAACACAAGGTATCATTTTAAAGCTTAGAAACTCAGCTTTTTAATGTATCTAACCATTTTGTTTAACTCTTAACAAGTTCTGAGTCATCACTCTAATACAGAGTGTACCGCCCACGGGCACTAGGTACAAAAAATTAATAATCATATTTTTCAAAACTCCTGCCTTAATCATCATGTCATTTGAAAGCTTAGAGTCTGATCTTTACAATGAATGTAGCCACTTTGAATAACTCCTAAGTGCTCCTGAGTTATTTGCTGAAAAAATAATTTTAAAAAATTCATAATTTATGATTTTTTTTTTTTTTTTTGTACTATGTTCAATGTGTCAAAAGCATCATCCAGCTCATAATAATGTGTTATATGTAATTGAAAGGTCTCACAGAGTAGAATACAACAAGCATTTGACTAAAATTGAGCGAGTTTTTATACGTTGAACCCCGCAGGTCCCATAAGTAAATAATAAACCGATGCAGCATTTATGTCACGTTTTGTAACTTCATGAAACATGCTCCAATTGTGGAAATTTGGACATAATTATTTACAGCATACAATGTGTCGGTCACAAGTTACTCCACGTGAAAGAACGATTTCAAAAATGCCTATAAGAGAGTGACTGAAACTTTTGATTTCTTTATGCGATCACCACAAAATTTGCTCCAGATACAGCTCACATATAGAACATCACCAAAAAAATTCCAAAAAGAAATCACCAAAAGTTATTGGATGTCAAATATGAAATATATATCAAATTTTCCTTAAGCAAACTTTTATTTTTTTTTGGCTTTATCAGCAGTTTCTTTTATTTTTTTTATTTTTTTTTTTTTAATTTAAAAGGTTTCCTTTCAAACGATACCAACCTTTTGACTTTTGGAGTTATGAGTCTTTACTTTTTTTTTTGTGTCAAAACTCTGAAAATACCCTCAGGGCTTAATGTCACAGTCACCATCTATCTCACCTTCCCCGAACTCCATTTCCCATCATCCCTCCTGTTGCTCACCTGCTCACGCTCAGCAATCACCTGCACCTGATCTCCATCACCTCATCAGCACAGCAGCATTTAAGCACACACTTCACCCTAGCACTTTGTCTGGTCTTGTTTGTATATGGACTAACTTACCTGTCAACACTTACCTTGTTCAGTGTATGCTACTGTCTCCAGCGTCTCCCTGATCCTCTGTGTTTCCAGTGTCTTCCTGATCCTCTGTGTCTCCAGTGTCTTCCTGATCCTCTGTGTCTCCAGTGTCTTCATTCCCTGGACTCCTTCCACACTCCTCCATCTCCACGTAAGTGTGTGCTCGGCTGCTCACATCTACTCAGTGGTGGACAGCAACAAAGTATTTTTAATTTGTTACTGTACTTAAAGGTTCTCTAAGCGATCCTGAGCGGAGTAACTTCCTGTTGACGTTCGAAGTGTTGTCAAACAAAACAGAGGCTAGCTAGACCCTCCCTCCTCCTCCTCCTCCCCTCCCCTCCGTGCTTCCTCCTGAAACAGTCATGAACGCGCATTTAAAATCATTCTTGTCGGTTATTGGCTGGAGCATGTTTATTATGTTTTGTGGTCCAGGCTGCACCAGTTTGTTTTTGTTACCGTTTTTGGAGCTTGTGGCGACTACAGAGACCGCATTTTTTACAGTGTGTTCAGGGAATAGGCAGCTAGTAGATAGTGAGGAGATGTTTGCTGTATGTGACAAAAAATGTTTTGGCCTAAAAACGCGTGACATCGCTTAGAGGACCTTTAAGTAAATTTTTCAAGTATCTGTACTTTACTCAAGTATTTTTATTTTGAGCAACTTTTACCTTTACTCCACTACATTTCATAAAACATATCGTTACTCCTTATTTTAAAATGCAGAAATCATCACATGCTCAGAGATGCAAAAGCGCCGTCCGATTCATGCACGAACTGATTCTTTTCGATCATGCTGTTAAATCGGTTCACAAATCACCTCAACAAATAATTTGTGAATTGGACTGATCATATTGCAGCTGTTCTCAAGTCAACAACTCACTGATTCAATGATCCATTCAGAGTGACTCTCCAGTGAATGAATTTACAAGTCTGACTGAAAATTAGCCAAGAACTGGATCCTCTGAGCGCGCATGTGACTGATGGTGAAAAGTAAGTCTGCCTACAACATTGAATTTTAGGATTAATTATTGTAACTGAAAATCATATTTAGGTCACAACTGTCAGTTGTTTTTGAACTAAATCTGCTGTAAAGAGTGATCTGTTTAAGCCCACTGAAATGCTTTAATGCGACACCTCCACATCAGTGAGTCTACAGATCTCAATCTCGATTCAATCAGATCAAATCACATTTTAAAACTAACTTGCCGCTTCAAATAATGGTTGTATCGATTACATCGTTACGCCACTAGGAGGCGACAAGTGACTGTTAAAATGTATTTGACATTGAATGATTCATTCAAAAGATTCGTTCAAAAACACTTATTCATCCAGTAATGAAACAAGTGAAGTAGTTATGAGTGAGTCATTAAATCATTCATTCAAACCCATTTTTTTTTTTAATATTTCAGTTGTTAAATATTTTTAATGGACTGCAGCAATTAATATTTTTCCCTCAAGTAAATAATGATATGCTATTTTGTTTGGTTGTCTGATCAGAATCGTGGGAGAATCATGATCTCTATTTGAAAACAAACAAAAACATATTGATTCTCATTTTATCCAGAATTGTGCAACTCTAACACAAATTAAAATAACACACGCACATTCATCTTCCCTGCTGCTGAAGCAATTTCTTAAAATGTTATGTATTTAGCCCTATATGTTTTGTATTGTTTGTCAAAACACATTACATATTATGTATCTGCATCCACTAATCTTCAATCCATACTGACTAGTGCTGGCTATTTGACATATTCAACATAATTATTTTGAGCAAAAGGATTATATAAAATGCATAATATAAAATTAGATTAAATAAGTGGCCTATATAAAATTACAAAATAAACATTCATCAATTAGTACTTTTTTACTTAAGTACATTAAAAATCAAGTACTTTTGTACTTTCACTCAAGTATGACTGAGAAGGAGCACTAAATAATTTCACTTAAGTAATATTTTATAATACTTTTACTCAAGTACTTGATTTGTGTACTTCATCCACCACTGCATCTACTATCTCCTCCAACTAGTGATGGGAAACCAAGGCTTTCTGAAGCAAAACTGTTCATTACTCGAAGCTTTTAACACAGTGCCCATTAGCGACATCTGGTGGTCAGACTTGATTTCTCCACCATATCTAAATCATCGCAGAGCAGATCTATGGTTTGAAAAAGCACATGACCAAAGCTTCGGAAGTCCGTGACACATGTAATCACTCTTGTCTTGAATCAGTTTTATCTAATCTGATGTAATCTCACCTAAATTAATTTGTGACAATGAGACCACCACTCGTGGCATGTGTAAACTGATCAACGGATTTACATTTTGATCAATAATATATAATGATGTGATCATAACTGACATGAGTAGTTAAAAAGATATTTTGGGTGAGCTGTTTAACCCTTATGTTCTGTTCAGGGTCTCTGAGACCCCAGCAATAAAACATGATTAAATGCATTTTCCTTTATGCAGCTGAAGTGCCTTTTTTTTCAAACCAGCTGTCTCAACTTTCCGATACTGCAGGACTTCAGATGTCATCAATCACGTGGTATTGCCATTTCGATACAAGCATCGGTACAGTTTGTGATACAATAATGCTTTGAAAACTGCGTAGGAGCATCGAAGCCCCGTTATCAACCGTACCATCACTACCTCCAACCACCTGCAAAGTTAAAGAGCTGTCAGTATTCTCTCTCATTATTGAATTCCTGCTTTGACTGTCATTCTCACATACCTGTTTACCATACCTGCCATGATCAATAAACTATGGAGTCAAATTAATGCCTTAAAGTTTTGCAAAACACAAATAAGAATTGAGCAATAAAAAATTGTTTTGCAAACAAAATAAAGAATTGCAAAGGAAAAATAAAGTATTGAGCGGAAAAAAAAAAGTTTTGCAACAAAAAAAAAATTGTAAAATAATAAAGTAGTGCAAAAATAAAATATAATCAATTACAAAAAAATCAATGACGCTGTAATCCTATTTTATCTTTGCCACATATGTTTCATGCTCAAACCTACTAAATAATTTGCAACGCTCATTTTATTCTGCGTTTCAGTCAAGCGTGCGCTCACGATACCGGTTTTCCTTTGCGCTGCACTTTTCTGTGCGGTTCTCTTTATGGCACTGGTTTGACGTGGGGGTGGAGTCAAGAAACAGGGGCATGTCCCCGCGAAATGCATTGGAGGGGAACGTAATCGGCGACAGGTGAATAATTCTTTGACATGATTAAAAATAATGAATGGTTTGTTTTTGTTGGTTTGTTTAGCATATGTTTCGCCGATTACGACCCCCTCCAATGCATTTCTTATAGTAATATGTCTTGTTGCGCTCTGTCTCACTGCCTGTATCCTTAAACATTCATTTTTTGGGGTCGACAGCTTATAAAAACTTATTTCTGGGTTTTTTAGCTTGTTAGCTGTACACCTTGTCACACAGCAGCTTTTAGGCATTGTTCTGTTTTTTTGTAATGAGTCAGAAAAGACAAGGAGGCAGTCTCACGCAATACAAAGTCAATGGAGACGGTTGGATTGTTTTTCCCCCGGTGGGCGTGGTTTTCAGATTATAATAAATGCGCTCTGTCTCTATGCTTGATCTGTTCTGTTCCGATCTGCGTCTCCTGCCGATGACGTGTGTCGCGGGGGCGTGCCCCCGTTTCTTGACCCCACCCCCACGTCAAACCAGCGCCATAAAGAGAACCGCACAGAAAAGTGCAGCGCAAAGGAAAACCGGTATCGTGAGCGCACGCTTGACTGAAACGCAGAATAAAATGAGCGTTGCAAATTATTTAGTAGGTTTGAGCATGAAAAATATGTGGCAAAGATAAAATAGGATTACAGCCGTCATTGATTTTTGTAATTGATTATATTTTTATTTTTGCACTACGTTATTTTATTTTGCAATTTATTATTTTTGTTTGCAAAACGTATTTTTTTCTGCTCAATACTTTATTTTTCCTTTGCAATTCTTTATTTTTGTTTGCAAAACATTTTTTTTTATTGCTCAATTCTTTTTTTTTTTTTTTTTTTTGCAAAACTTTATTTTTGTGCAAAACTTTAAGGCATTAATTTGACTCCATAATAAACTCTCATATTCATCATTGTGTGTTGGTAGATCTGCAATAGTACTGTATTACAATAATGACTAATGACCTAATAATGGAATTGACAAAAACGACAATAAATGCCCAGATGCCGTATGATATTGATCATTTTAAGGAAAAATTTGTTTAAATGGCTTTGTAATTTTGGGGTGTGGTGGGGAGAGCTTTGACGCATTTCAAAACATAGACATATCGTCCCCTTGGAATTATAAGGTTTTACCTGACATTTTTGTCAAACTTGAGTCATTCACATATTCATATTCGGTGACAACTTGTTTACATCATGTAATGTTTCGTTTTTTTAAGTTGTGTACTTTTTTTTTTTTTTAAGAAAACAAAAGGTTCTATCTACAAAGTCGCACTCTAACATGGATCTATAAGGTTCTATCTGCATGAGCCAATCAGCACTTCGAAAGCACACATGAGTTCCAATCAGGATCAGCGTTCTATGTCGCCGCGATAGCAGAAGAGAGCGCACTAAAATGCTAAATCGGTGAAGAGAAGACTAAATTTCACACAAATTAGTTGAAATCCGATGGCTCAGTGAGCCTGCAATGACACTTCCTCTCTCAAGATCCATGTAACAAAGTTCGTATAAATAGGAAGGAAGACGACAAGGATCGGCGTTGACTACTGGCTGATTTATTAGTGCAGAATCAAACAAAAGATGTGCAGACAGGCACCAAGCGGTCATAAACAAAAAATAAACACTCCAAAATCACAACAGCAAGTCTCCAGGAGTGTGGCAGTCAGTAGTCCTTCTCTCTCTCTCCCTCGCTCCTGTTTCTCCTGGCGTTAAATACTCTCTCCACGGCAATTACTGCAACAAGAGACCGGTGTTTGTTATTTGCGCTTAACCCACTCACCCACCGCGCGTCTCTTGACGCTCTCCCCCACTGCAGCGTTCGCTGAACCACGCCCCCCTTGCCACAATCTATTAATGTACTAAAAACATATTTAAATCAGTTCCTGTGAGTACAGTGGTTCAATATAATATTATAAGCCACGAGAATATTATAAAAAATATAATAAAAAAAAAAATAAAATAACGATTTATATAGTAGATGGCCGATTTCAAACACTGCTTCAGGAAGCTTTGGAGCGTTATGAATCAGCGTGTCGAATCAGCGGTTCGGAGCACCAAAGTAACATGATTTCAGCAGTTTGGCGGTTTGACACGATCTGAATCATGATTCGACACTGATTAATAACGCTCTGAAGCTTCCTGAAGCAGTGTTTTGAAATCGGCCATCTCTATATAAGTCGTTATTTTGTTTTTTTTTTGTTTTTTGGCGCACCAAAATATTCTCGTGGCTTTATAATATTAATATTGAACCACTGTACTCACATGAACTGATTAAATATGTTTTTAGTACATTAATGGATCTTGAGAGAGGAAATGTCATTGCTGGCTATGAAGGCCTCACTGAGCCATCGGATTTCAACTAAAATATCTTAATTTGTGTTCTGAAGATGAACGAATGTTTTGCGGGTGTGGAACGGCATGAGAGTAAGTAATTTATGGCAGAATTTTAATTTTTGGGTGAACTAACCCTTTAAAAGGATATGTTTGGTTTTTGTAGTCTATTTGCTTTACTCCAGTCAAGTCATTGTCATACGAGAGAAAGTTATATATATTACATTACATTTTAACCTTATCCCCTCTTGTGCTGAGCTATAAAGCTCTGCCCTATGGCATACTGGATTAAAGTGTATACTAGATTAAGATGAAATGTCAAATTTTACATTGGTAAAAGCTGAGTTGTTGCATAGTTGAGGTAATTTAAATATTTTAAATGTTTTTTTTTATTTTTTTTTTATTATTATTTATATAGTCAGTGAAACATTTTTCAATGTTTATTAAACTTTGTTAAACACCTTTGCTGAATTATTGTCTGTTTTCTTGCAGTTTTTTAGTCTTAAAATGTCTTAAATTTTACAATATTAGGCCTTAAAGGTCAAATAGTCAACCATTTAATTGATGGGGTCTCTATTGTTTACAACAATAAACATTAGCATGTTATTTCAGCATTATTGATGTCTAGAGAAAGCCAGTGTACATGTCCCACTTTCTGTGGAATAAAGTCTTTCTGTCTAAACAAAAGGGAACTTAAACTTAAATGGTTCCTGCAATAATGTGTTAATTTATCCATCATAATCCTACCTAAATTTAACATCTGCACTGGACAAAAGATTTAGCAGCCTTTTATGCTTAACTTGAACAAGAAGAAAAAAAATTCATTTAGAATATGAAATAAATGTCATAAAAACCATTAAATTTAACTTTCTTGTGCATGTCGACACATTGTTACAACACTAATTTTGTGTTTTAAAACAAATTATAAGTAAACTGTTTGTGTTTCTTGAAAATTATTGCTTCAAATATTTTTTGCCAGATAGAAACTTATAATTCCAAATGAAAAGTGTTTTTTTTTTTTTTTAGAATTAAAAGGTTCTATCTGCATTCCACCCATTCCAAAATTGCATTTACAAATTTAAGAGGATTTTGATATTGTACATTTTAGAATATATTTAGGGTCCCTGTCATGTTCATGTTTGAAAGAAACCCATATAGTTTTTGCTATATGGAATGCAAAAACTTTGAAGCTCAATATCTCAAAACTGCTCACAACGCAGAACCTTATCATTCCAAGGGGAAAATATGTTCTAAAACACTATCATTTTGACTTCACTGAACCCAAAGTGCGCTGTGTACTTTGTCACTGCTGTGCTGCAATAAACTTCTTCATCGAGATCTTCAAAGTACTCATTTTTTCTTCTTACATCACATGTCTCCGGTTTCACCTCCAGATTTTCAAACTTTACATTACAGTACATTGCAGTTTTAACTTAATATTTATGCATTAAAACAATATCAATCACTTTCAAACTATAAATATTTATGTTTACTTTACTCTTTGGTCAGATTATTGTCTAAATTGTTTTACACTTACATGGAAGAACATCTTCCTCCTCTCTGTATGTGGTTTTAAGGTATTGTCAAGTCAAGTCATCTTCATTTATATAGCGCTTTTCATAATACATATTGTTTCAAAGCAGCTTCATACCCCGAATACTTTTAATGCATTCTTGCTTTTCATTTACATGTTTAGTCTATAGGTTTGTGTGTTTGAGTGTGTATGTGTGCAGAAGCTTGGTCTTTTTTTTAAAAAAAAGAAAAGTGATATATGCCAAATTACTTGTCTGGTCCGCATAATACAGAAACATTTGTTGTGTCCGTGGATCTATGCGAACTGGAATAATTTTGATAACGTTTTATCTATACATAGGGAAAGGAAACAGAAGAGGGCCTTCGCAGGGGATAGTTTAGTTGACACTTTAGGGCTGCGTTGTCGTCATGTCTAGATGCAGGTCCTTCATCTCACCTGGATACGACCTGGATCTGGCAGGCTGAGGCAAACCTCAGGATAAAACGAAGAGAGACTAATATTAGCGTAGATGCCACTCTTCTTATGATATAGCGAGTACATCAGGTGTTATGGGAAGTGTTCCTGGTTCCAGCTGACCTAATCTATGCAGCCTAACAATTTACATGATTTGAATTATAGAAGTAGATAATGTGTTATGTGTATGCAAGTTTAAACAAATGTGTTTTTTAGTCTAGATTTAAACTGACAGAGTGTGTCTGCTTCCCGAACAGTGATAGGAAGACTGTTCCAAAGTTTAGGTGTTAATAGAGGTAGATCCTTCTCCTATTTATCAGCTGGCCTGATTTCTGAGATCGCAATAAACGTGAAGGACTATAATGCTTTAAGAGCTCGCTCAGGTACTGTTGAGCTAAACCATTTAGTGCTTTGTAAGTAATTAGCAAGATTTTAAAATCTATATGATGTTTAACAGGAAGACAATGCAGTGATGACAGAACGGGCTAATATGGTCATACTTCCTACACTCTAAAAAATGCTGGTTGGGTTAAATATGGACAAACCCAGTGATTGGGTTGTTTTAACCCAGTGGTTGGGTTAAATGTTTGACCCAACCTGCTGGGTAGTTTTATTTAACTCAAATATGTTTAAAAACTGTATGTCTGGCTTAAAATGAGCCCAAATATGTTGGAAATTAAAATCAGACACATAATTACTAGAGGCAACAATAATATCAAAAGGTGAACATTCATTAAAAAGCAATTTAATACATTTTAATTATTATTAATTAAACATATAATAAATGTTAATTTCCAACCTATTTGGGTTCATTTTAAGTGATCAATAAAGTAATTTTAAACATTAGTTGAGTTAAATAAATCTACCCAGCAGGTTGGGTTTAAGATTCAACCCAACAGCTGGGTCAAAACAACCCAATCGCTTTTTTTAACCCCACTTGGGTTGTTTTTAACCCAGCATTTTTTAGAGTGTAGTTCTAGTAAGAACTAGCTGCTGTATTTTGTACAAGCTGTAGTTATTTATCAAGTGAGCGGAACAACCACCCAGTAAGCGTTACAGTAATCTATGCTGAAATCCTCACAGATACTGATAGTTTTGACAGAAAAGTAAGATTTGAGATCGGCCTGTAATGACTACTTTTCTAGGATCAAGTTGTGTTTTTTTAATAGAGGTTAATAATAGCCAATTTAAAAGTTTTGGTATATCCTAGTGATAAAGATGAATTAACAATATTAAGAAGAGATCTATGACCTCTGGAAGCATCTCTTTCAATAGCTTAGTCGTATAGGTCTAACTACATGTGTTGATTTTGATGATTTAACAAGTTTAGACAATTCTTCCTCTCCTAAAGCAGTAAATGAATTGAATTTTTCCTCAGGGACAGTACAATGCACTGTCTGACACAGACTGTAGTAGACAGTTGCATGGTTATAATTTTTTCTCTAATATTTCAATCTTGCAAGTAAAGAAGTTCATAAAGTCATTACTGCTGTGCTCTTTGGAAACATCAAAGTTGAAGCTTTGTTTCTTGTTAATTTAGCCACTGTATCAAATAAATACCTAGGGTTGTGTTTATTTTCTTCTAAAAGATTTGAGAAATAAGCAGATCTAGTTTTTAAGGCCTTTCTGTACTCAGTCATTCTCTCTCTCCACAAAATGCGAAAAACTTCTCATTTTTCTGTCTTTTCATGTCCCCCATCTCCACCCCTAATGCTGATGTCTTGGGAGTTGTTTCAGAGCCCTTCTGAGGTGGACAGTAACAAAGTACATTTACTTGAGTATTATACTTAAGTACACTTTGAGTATCTGTACTTTACTTGAGTATTATTTTTTTCTGGAAACTTGTGACTTTATCTTCACTACATTGAAAAACAAATATCGTACTTATCCAGTGCGGTAGTCTAGTTTTTTGTAATGAATATACTGTGATTTTTCCCTTCCAGCCTACAGACACCCCATAAGCACCATCACATTCACTAATGCATATAGTATGCAACTGATCCACAGGTGATTGAGAGCATTCTGAAAGACTGCTTATGTGTGTGTTTTCAACATGTTAATTTAAGCAACACAAGACTTTAACAGCCAATGACATTTACAGCTGAAGAGACTGGACTGATTATCTAACTCAGCTAGTTAAGATCTACATTTAGCCTTAGATGTTATATGAATATGGCCTCTGGAGCACAGGTTTTATCAGCTGGCAATTTTCAGTGCACATTTAAGAGTGAAAATTGCAACTTAACAATAATGGAAAGATGAGGCTTATCAGTATGTCACAATATGTTTGGACTTTGTATTCTGTTTTGCACCATTTCCTGCAAGTCTGTCATCATAGTTAGGCATTTTGATTCACAAGCTTGCGATTTGATTTAATATCAGTTATTTTGGATATAATTGGTTATTTTGGATAATCTCTCAACTAATGCTGTGGAATCAGTTGGTACTACATTAATATTGAAGGTTAAAATGAACTGATTTGTATACAAACTTATATATAATTTTTGTAATATTACCATTTAAATGGTGGCTGTCAACTTGACGAATTTATTCAAACATGCATTATATAGTGTCACGTCTAGTTTTGGTTTCGTTCATGTTTCATGTGTTCGGCATCGGCTCCGGCTGGATGCAACCGATCGGCGAGAGAAACTGAAAACGGAGATGTGAAGTCGGACACTTTCTGCTTCCTGTAGTGATGCTTGCACTGCGTTTACATTATCACAGCTGAAGTGAAATAAATGCAATATTTGACTAATGTTTCAGAGATATTTTCATTCAGTACTTTATGTACTGCTTACAGTGTATGTTTTTACAAGAATAAACTTCAACATACACATATATTATTTAAATACCAATGTAGTGGGGTCTACGGTTTTTTTTATCAGCTCCTCCCCGCCTGCACACGGCTACTCTCGCCGATCGGCTTCATGTTTACCATGCTATGCCAAGTCTTTGTTTTGTTTCTTTGTTTGATCGTGGTTTAACCTTGTAAATAAACTGCACTTGGGTTCTCCACGACTTGCCTACAGTGGATCCTTGTTACATATAGGCTATTGAAGGTAAATGTGACGTTAGGTGACATTTACAAGCTGTTTTATTAACATCGTTCTGCGGTTGAAACACTGAGCAATAACAAGAGACATGATATGGATATCTTGTACTTTATCTTTTAACATACTTTCAGATGTTTATTCATGTTTTGTTTCACAATGTGTTAAAGTGGAGGAGAGGATCAGTACACATGCTCTTCACGCTGCTGCGTCTCTTGAACTTTCGCAACAGCGATCTGTCACGCCACATTAAAGAGCCCCATAATGGTATTTGTTTTTTATTCTGTAGTAAAATAGGTAGAATTTGAAATATGAGACTTTTTTCATGTCAAAAGCAATAAAGCACAAAGCTCATTGTGATTTATTGGATGGTTATGTATTATCATGCTTTTTTTTTAAGTGGAAATCCTTGATCATTTGTATTGGGTATATTGTGTATACCTGCGTATCACACAGACTACACCACTGTACTTTTCACTCCACTACATTTTATCAAAGTCCTCGAACAGAAAGTCGTTACTATGTAGCAGCTTTGAAAATCAGTGGATAACTTTTTTTTTTCTTCTCAAAAATGTGGATTTTTTTTTTTTTTTTTTGCAGGTGACAGCCTATCAATAATCACTCTTACAGGGTCATGTGTAGTGAAGTTCAGTGATTGCCCAGCATTTTTTATGCATGTTTTAGCATCTGTACTTTTACTCTCAAGTAATAAAGGTGTGTACTTTGTCCACATCTGCCTTCTGAGAGTCGACAGCTGCTGTGTTGCCATCAGTGAAGTCTCAGGATTCTGCAAGATATTACAAGAACAGTGAGTATATGTTTTAAAGCTTTTTACAACTTCCTTAAAAGAAGCTTTTATGAAAAAGTTAAACTTTCATGAGTTTGAATCAAATTATTTATACATTTTAACTATTGTCAATTGTTTTATAGATGGGTGGATACATTTCAAGGTAATTCTGCTCAGATTCATGGAAGCAGTGAAATAAGTAGGCTACTGTACTGCAATACTTACACAATATTAAGTTTATAGCAAGACTGGGAAAAAAATCATATAATAACTGATCAAAATGAACTGCAAGCTAAACTGTATTTAAATCTAAAACAAACACATGAAATAATAGAATGTGATGTTAAATTCAGTCTGTCTGTCTGTGTAGAGAATGCAAAAGTGAGGTGAGAATCGCACACTCTCTGAATCAGAAGGAGGAGGAATTTGTAGCCAGAAGGAGAAAGACTGTTCAACAAAGCCTGTGGAAGCTTCACATATATGTTCCTTTGGTAAAAAATCTTATTTTATAAATATCTGCCAGCACCTTCTCGAAATACAAATACAAATATTTTTGTGGCCAATGAACATCACGTTTGCAAAACAATCTGTGCGCATTTCAGAATAAGGTGTCAAACATTGCATTACTGGGTTCTGGAGGACAAAGAATAGAGGGTTTTCTGGGATCCCTACTGTAAAAATGAAAGGAGCCTCAAATATCCTGTCGGGTACTCAAGAAACTTCAAAATGTATCAAAGCTCCTATAATAGGGTTACTGGTTAAACCATTGACAGCCTTTGCAGTTTTTGCAGGAACCTTTAAAGGACTGGACGGCTGGGTAAAAAGTGACAGTGAAGAGCGCTGCATTTTACCCAAAGATGAACAGTTTTCAACTCTCAGCTACCAAAAAGTAAATATATAAATAAAAATAAGACAAGGGCAAGGCAAACGACTTTGTGAAATATTATTATTCTACATAATTCATTAAAATGCAGTATCATCAGTTTGCCTAAAAGAACACAGAACGTTTTGATGTTTTTACCATTTACACATGCTAGGGAGCAGGTGTACATTTATTTTGTACAAACTAAAATTTTGATACTATGAACATTTTTATGAATTTGAAAATTTACATCAGAACGGCTTTACGAGCGATTAACACAAAAATTTGTTCTGCTCGTGTTTCATGATTAAGGCCCTGTGAGTGTAAATTAGCATGGTTTGTTTGCTTCTGGTATCTGATCGAGCTTTTGGACCCGAGGGCTGTTTCATAAAACAAGATTTGAATGCAAGCCTGGCTTATTTTGGTAAGTCAGACTTATTGATTCTGTTTCTGTTACATGTGCCCTGGGTCCGTGCTCTATTTTCATTATATGGACTCTATTTCCCACAATTCCTCACCTAGGAACCAATCATGCACTCACACCTGTTTCCCATCAGTTACCCTTTATAAGCTGCACTCACACACAGGGCTGAGTCATAGACTGTAAAAAAATATGGACGTAGTGTCCGTGACATCACCCGTAGAGTTCTGAACAGCAGTTTTGAGGCAAAAATGAGGCCGCTGCCATCTTAGCTGCGCGTCACCGCATGTCACTCCCAGGTAACTGAAAATGGACAATGAGGCGGGACATGGTTGAACTGAGGTGCCATGGTTACTGAAACCACGCCCGCCTAGCTCGACGTGACCATGTTAGCAGGCAAAGGAGATGCTATCTAAAATATTAATATTTTACTGTTTACTGTAAAAGGTTTATTTTAAAGGTTTACTGTCAATCTACGGCGTCTTTTTTACGATATGCTCCAGCACCAGTAACTTAATTGAAATTTGTGTCAGGTTTGCACATGACAACACAAAAATCAAACGGGACTTCATACCTTTATAATGAAATAGTGATCGCGAAATAAATCCAATCCGTTGCACTTGGGTAAAATGTCCATGAGTGTCCATTGGAAAAAAAAACAAAAACTACTTTTTGTCCACAAAAGCGTTAAATCCATGAAATATTAATATATTATCCATTGTTTGCATCACATTTCTTCTGAATGATCTGCTCTCCATCATCGTTCTTCAATAAATTATGCAACCTGGGCAGCGTTTATGTTGTAAAACTGTATATGATCATATATCTCACAAAAAAAAAAAAAAAAAAAAAGAGCCTGCGTCCAAAATTCAGCAGTTTTAGTTATAATATCCAAGCAGTGCTATCAGAGTTTGTGGTGTCTTGAGAGGTATATTCTCCAGACATAGTAGTAAATCTCACGAACAAACTTTTAGCCAATGCCATGACGATCCTTTCCTTCCGCATGCGAGCACATCTACACAGACGCACATCTGTCTCGACCATTAACGCAGCAAACAAATTATTTTATAATTGTATAAAATAATCCCGAAAAAAGCACAAACACGGCTGAGATGCCAAATTCAGCGGCTGGAATTAGCTGAGTTAAAATGACACCTCACAGACAGCAGCGCGATCCACCTGTCACTCAAGTGACCACAACCCTTAATTATGCAGACTTTAAGGCTTAATATAATTTAAACGGATGAGTTATAAAAAAAATCACCCCCCTCAGAGTTGTCATGAACGGCAAAATTAGCTATATAGACCAAAACCACAATTTGTACCAACCTGTAAAAATGTTTTTTTTCTGCTGTAAAATTGGCCAGTTTAACATGGGACTCAATGAGATTCTGCTCTCTTTTGGAGCCTGTCCCTAGCGGCCAGTCGATGAATTGCAGTTTAATTCACTTCCGTATTGGCCTCAAGAGAAACTGGGGGAGGTTGCCGCTTGGGCTGAGTATTGATTTTGCCTTGTATTCTACTAGGGATGGGCATTTCAAGCAAAAATAATATTCGAAGATCGCTGGGAATTATTCGATTATTATTCAAATTATTATTATCACACAAACAGAGAGAGAGGGAGAGAGACCATTCACGCTTTCAAGCTGTATGATATTGATAAACTGTTTAATTCATTGGGGAATATGCTGTCTTAACTCAAGCCATATAATGATTGTAATGTGCAGAAACATATTAATATGTTCATTAATACAAGTGAAAGTAAAATCCGCATGGCCATTCATAACGGTGCGAAGCAGAGCGAGCGTTTTAAATTAATTCCTACGTTGAGCTTCCATAGGAATTAACTGAAAACACTCGCTCTCCACCAGTTGACACGCACCATGAATGACTGATGGGATTTTACTTAAACTTTCAAATTGGCGCCAATTCGGGAGTGGTGACAAGTGATGATACCGGTGTGTTGTTCCTGAACACCGGCAACACCGACTATCGCAGCAAGCCTACCTCAAGCCATATTGATTTTGCCTAAACGTGTTATAACATTGTGAACAGCCTGAATGACGGCACTTGTGTCATGTGAACATTGATTTTAACGTCTCTGTTATATGCCACGCTAGTCTGTGTTCTACTGTTGTCTAAGAGTTGATTGACAGCTTTTTAGGTGCGTTATTGGCAGCGCGCGCCACCCTCTGGTTACATGAACGTGCCACCATTGAAAACATGAGGATTTTTTTAAGACGACAATCGCACAACGTATTCGATATTCTATAATTAAATCAACTAATCGAATATTCGAAAATCGTGACACATCCCTATATTCTACCTTGTCTCTGTGTTCCTTGTTCCTTGTTCTTGCCTGCTGTGAGAACAGGCTATAAATGATTCACTACAAGCAGCATCCTCACGTGATAAAACCGACTAGCCTGGACTGGACGGGACTCCTTCCTTTCTGTTTACAGACATGACGTAATGACGCAAAGACGAACAGCTGCATGCTCAAATTTCCTACAGAAATCCACCAAGTCGCTCTTATTATAAAATATTACTACAAGCTTACCGTTGTGAATCGAGACAAGATAATTAGATAGTTTTGAACACACTGGCTGGTTATGTACTTGCTCAAAAATTGATTTTGGATAATGTTTAACCAAAAATAAGTTACGAACTGCAGCTTTAACATAAAAATTTGATATTATACAATATAACTGAACAGGTTGTTTGTAGGTCTATCTTGTATCATTTATCATTGTAGCCTATATATAAAATGAAGCGAAGGCGTTTTCTCTGGGCCAAGGCTCATTTAAAATGGACTGTGGCAAAGTGGAAAACTGTTCTGTGGTCAGACAAATCAAAATTTGAAGTTCTTTTTGGAAAACTGGGACGCCATGTCATCCGGACTAAAGAGGACAAGGACAACCCAAGTTGTTATCAGCGCTCAGTTCAGAAGCCTGCATCTCTGATGGTATGGGGTTGCATGAGTGCGTGTGGCATGGGCAGCTTACACATCTGGAAAGGCACCATCAATGCTGAAAGGTATATCCAAGTTCTAGAACAACATATGCTCCCATCCAGACGTCGTCTCTTTCAGGGAAGACCTTGCATTTTCCAACATGACAATGCCTGACCACATACTGCATCAATTACAACATCATGGCTGCGTAGAAGAAGGATCCGGGTACTGAAATGGCCAGCCTGCAGTCCAGATCTTTCACCCATAGAAAACATTTGGTGCATCATAAAGAGGAAGATGCGACAAAGAAGACCTAAGACAGTTGAGCAACTAGAAGCCTGTATTAGACAAGAATGGGACAACATTCCTATTCCTAAACTTGAGCAACTTGTCTCCTCAGTCCCCAGACGTTTGCAGACTGTTATAAAAAGAAGAGGGGATGCCACACAGTGGTAAACATGGCCTTGTCCCAACTTTTTTGAGATGTGTTGATGCCATGAAATTTAAAATCAACTTATTTTTCCCTTAAAATGATACATTTTCTCAGTTTAAACATTTGATATGTCATCTATGTTGTATTCTGAATAAAATATTGAAATTTGAAACTTCCACATCATTGCATTCTGTTTTTATTCACAATTTGTACAGTGTCCTAACTTTTTTGGAATCGGGTTTGTATATATATATATATATATATAATGTATATATGTATGTATGTGTGTGTGACCTTTTGGTTTTTCTCTGGCCCGGTTTGTCTCACCCTTCAATAACACGCAACTCAGAATGCGGATGATCTCATTATTTATTGTCCTGCACAGAGCAGTGGAAGAGAGAGAGTAGTAAGTAACGTTGCTTCAGCTCTATCCACAGCAGTTCTCTCTAGCTCTGCTGCTATCAACATAACAAACAATTTGGCTTCTTAAATTTAATGCTTTGTTATCGTATAGTAATTTTTCATTATCAATTAGGAATATGCATAGACAGAAATATTATAATATATTAAATATAAGATAATCATCCACTTTATATTAAACAGAAAATTAATAGAAATAGCATTTTTTCGTAAAACAACATGCTCTACAAAATAGTAAATTCTTAAATACAAAAACAAATATAGCTGCAAGCAGCAATTACGGGGCCAAGCACAAAAACAGCACAAGAAGCCAACCAACATGGCCGTGAGCAATTAAAGACCTATTAAGATAATTTTAGCAAAATAGCTGAAAAATGATATATACTGTCAAAAGTAAGGATTTACTTGTTCATCACTTTCGACTAATAGGTGGCACTGTGACCAAATTAATGTGGTATGGTCAGAGTAAGTGACAATGACACTTGCAAAGTTTGGTGTCACTATGTCAAAGCATTGCAGAGATACAGCCTCAACAGTCATTTTGGCAGTATAGGAAAATGAAATCCATAAGTTTTTGCCGGCATGGTCTGAAGATGATACGATTAGATTTTGGTGAAAATTGGACCAATGGTCTAGGAGGAGTTTAAAAAAGTGTGATTTTGAAGAAAATCAAAGTAGTAGAGACAACCGCGACAATCTCCTTCTAGTGCCGCTCATGCAGGCTCAGCTCAGGTGCCGGTCGCGTGCAGTGCTGCAGCCACGTAAACAGAGTTTGCCCTTCCCCTACTGACTTTCACTTTCGGACGGGTGCCCGAATATGGAAGTGAATGAGGCTTTGCGAATTTTTATTTATTTATTTATTTATTTTTTATCTAGGCCTACGTGAAATTCTGCATCCACTGTACGATTTTTTTATTTATTTTTTTCCACCTCGGAAGGGCAACGTGAGTCGAGAAGGGCATATGGGCAGTTGCCCGGGCAACCTGAGCAACCCCCTGTGCATGTCCCTGCCTTGAACTATGATATTTATCCCGTTATTATGATATTTAGTCTTGTTTCCTGGGATCTAATTTAAGTGCATTTTATTTAAAGCTGCTGTCCGTACGTTTTTTTGTGTTCAAAATTTACAAAAATTATATAATGAGAATGTACAACATGAATCCATTTTCCAAACCATGTTTTTGTGTTACCCTGAATCATTATGGTACACTTATAATAATTGTTTATATTCAGACTATTTCAGACCGGACTGGTAGGACCTGCCGCATAGTATCACAGTAACTGCGTGACTCGCCATAGACATAGACGGAGAAAAGTACTTCCGGCTACAATGTTCTTCCGCAAGATGTGTACAGTTCTGTTTATAAACCGCTAGAGGGCCAAAAATCGCAGACTGCAGCTTTAAGTAAAATGATCAATATCCACCAGTGTGGTAATAAAAATAATCTTAATGCAAACAGAAAACAAGATTATTCGGAGTGTCTATTACTAAGTACAAATTTACAGTAGCTCCGCCCACCAATGTCAGACCAGGTTAAAATTGACGCACATTCTTGTGGCTGCAGTGGTGTAGACAGTAATATGTCAGAAGCGGAGAATTAACTTGTGATGCGATTGACTGGGTTCGAATCTGGCTTCTGCTGAGCTCGCTATTCTCCCTTTTCCCATCCCATATCACATCAGAAAGGCATTTATTTTCAGTAAAAATGAAGAAAATGTTCTAAATGTGGAAGCAAATTGCCTAACGAGTGTTTAATAATGATAAAATCATTTACACTCTTATTATTGCATGCTGTTAAATTTTTATTTTTATCTTCTTTTTTTGCATGTGGGATACCATGAAAATGAATATCAGTTCAGTAACTTACCATTCTACCAGTTTTCACCTTTGATATTATAACAGTGATAAGAATTAAACTTGCATTGACTCAGATGTATGCGGACGTCCTTTTGTCATGTGCTGTTGCCATGGTGAATCGTAATATCAGAGCTCCATTGATGATGGCTTTTCATAGTCGTGGTGCACGCGCTTAACTCGGAGTCAACCTACTCAGAGTCGATTGAACTAACTCAATTCAGCTGTTCTGAAACTGAAAACTCAGAGTTTCCCATTTCAGGGTAAGTCAACTCAGAGTTCAAGTTTTAACTCAGAGTTGGTTGAACCTCCTTATTGAAACAGGCTCCTGGACAGGTTTGAGAACCACTGACATAAACATAAACAAAGTTAATTTTCTATTTGGTTCAGTTTTTCAGTTTATTTATTATAATTGAAGTTAATGGTAACCATAGTACCAACATGAAATAACATAAAAATAATTAAAATAAAAAACTTGAAATTTGGTTCCTGGAGGCATCCAAAGCAGTTCCACTCAATGCTTCAAATAAGAGATCCTCAGGAAACCTGAGTGGTTCCTCAGAGAACCACTCGTCTTGAAAGGGAGCCTAGAGGTTCTACAGAGGGTTCTTCCAATGTGGCAAAGTGAATAAACCCAAAAGGTTCCTCCAGGATCCTTTCATTTTTACAGTGCTTCAACTCCCTAAAGTAGGTCTTCTGGACTGTGTCCTTTATCTGAGCATCCTAGATATCTGTCTGGATATACTGTTCCTTCTTGAAATGACTGACAAATGGTTCCATAGCTGATGAACATCAGATACAATCTGTGTGCATTTCAGAATAAAGTGCCAAACATTGCATTACTGGGTTCTGGAGGAGGACAAAGAGCCATGGTGGGATTGCTGGGATCCCTGGATCAACTCCAGAAAGCAGGTCTTCTGGACTGCATTCTTTATCTGAGCGGAGTCTCTGGATCCACTTGGTACAAACAGACAACACACATGTTGCACCCCTGGAAAGACAAGACTCCGTCTTCTCCATTTTACAACTTTATTCTTCTCAGTTCAATGTTGGAGTTCGTATTTACACGCAAGGATTTCTCTATACATAGCCTACACACACAATTAACAGTGCACGTTCGCTCTCTCTCTTTTTTTCTGCTCGAGGACTCAGGCTGATGACGTCACTCTTCTGCTCACCTCTGACGTATCGGTAGCAAAACCAGTCAGCATAATTTAACACAATAGAATTAGAATGTAATTTTGACGTAGTCCCCTTGCAAAACTAAAATTCACATCCGAAAAAAAAAAAATAAAATAAATTATAACACATTCCTAGCGTGCAACACCCTCCCCCACTAAAAAAAAAAGTTAGATTTAACAATATCAACAATCTAACTTTCGATGAAGGGTGAATTAACAAATAAGTTTTACTTTTCCACACTATACATTGTAGAGTAATTGGGCTCTATTATTTTTCCACACTTTTTTTCCTTAGCATCAACATCACATAGCATCAACACACGACTAAGAGTCCATAGTCCATTAGTATTAAAGGGTGCATAATCCATAGAAGTGTTGGTGGGCCCCCCAAATCTTCACACAGGGACAAGGAAAATACCATTTACACCCGTTTCTTGTATTCCTACATATTTTCAGCTATGAGTTTAACCCCTTTTATACGGTAAGTGCATACGTAACCATTATTACACTACTGTTTTATTTCAATATACTCAAATAATAGCCCATTTCTGTACTTATTATTTATAATAATTGCACAGATAACTTATTTTGTAACTTCTGCCATGAACTATAATTTGTTAAATGTTAAACTAAATTAGTTATGAATTATGAACTAAAACTTATGAATTTGTATCTCTGTGTTCCTTTTCTTTTAACCATTAGCAATGATGATAGAAAGGATACATGAACGATGAGCCAGCAGAGAGGTCACGGCTGGTTCCTGTAGACCACTTCACTCCGACAGGACAGATCTTCAATTGGTGAAACGTTGGCTCACCTAAATGGTCATAGGTGTAGACACGTCGGGGCTTTCTAACTCTTTTGGGCCTGTTATTTATTGTTCCAGCCTCACTCTGCTCATCTTCAGATTCAATGATCGGCGCTTCCATTTCTCTTTCAATGTTCTGTCCCTTCTCAATGTTCTCCTCTTCAAGGGGTTCTTCTGGTACCACCGTCTCCTTGGTCACATGTTCAGGTGTTTCCATTCTTGGGCGGAACTCCTCTGCTCCGACATTGAGGGGTAGATTGGCCCGTTTAGCCCTTGTCCACAGGGGGTACTCTTCTTCGCTGGAACTATCTGGATCTGACGGGTAAGTACCACGACTGTGTTTATTATTTGTTCTCGCTGTCCGTTCTACTTTACTTTCATTGCTTTTTTTCTTCAGATTGGGTTCATGAACGTTGGGTTCTTCAACCAGGTAAGGACATGGCAGTAATAAATTACGATGTAACACACGCCTTCTTCCTGCTCCTTGGAAGGGTTCTACCACATACACAGGACTCCCATCGCCTTTTCGTTCTTTGACCACATGAATTACGTCCTCCCAGTAGCTACGCAGTTTACCCGGACCGCCTCTGGGTGTGAGGTTTCTCACCAGGACGTGGTCACCTGGCTCAAGAGTGGAACTCCATGCCCGTCGATTGTAATTTTTCTGCCCTCTCTTTGCACTTTTCTTTAGATTTTGCATGGCGATAGCATAAGCCTCTTGCATGACATCCCTCCACTTTTCTGCATAGTCTGTGGGTGACTGGCTCTGTTTATTTCCTTTCTTAGGGAACATCAGATCCACAGGTAGAGTTGGCTCACGACCAAAGAGAAGGAAGAATGGGGAAAATCCCGTAGCTTCATGCACAGTTGAGTTATATGCATGTACTACTTTATTCAAGTGTTCTTTCCATCTTGACTTCTGAGATTCCCCCAAGGTACGCAACATACCCAACAGCGTTCTGTTAAAGCGCTCTGCAGGATTGGCTTGTGGGTGATATGGGGAGGTGTGTGAATGGTGGATACCACAGTAGTCTTTGAGCTTGTGGAAGAGGGTATTTTCAAACTCCTTCCCTTGATCGTGGTGGATCTTGGATGGGAAGCCAAAGCGCATAATAAAGTCATCAAAGAGCTTCCTGGCCGCCGTTTTCCCGGACTTATTTTTCGTCGCATATGCTTGTGAATATTTTGTAAAATGATCCACGACCACTAGTATGTACTCCTCCCCTCCCTGACACTTAAGTGTAAGTAGTCAATAGAGACCATTTCAAGTGGTGCAGAGGTCTCAATACTTTGGATTGGAGTGCGGGTTATCCTATTAGGTTTTTTTCTTTTCATGCAGTGGCACACCTGAGTAACATAGTGTTCCATCTCTTGTCTCATCTTAGGCCAGAAGAAGCGTTCCCTAGCAAGAGCCACCATCCTTTCTTCACCTAAATGCCCCATTTCCTCATGTAAGTGCTTATAGACAAGAGGCTTTAAGAATACAGGAACAACCAACTGATTTCTTGTTGCTGTCTCCCTTCTGAGGATGCCATCTTCATCGATCTGCAGACGAGGCCACTCCCTGAGAAGCCGTCTAACCGCTCCATCCTCTGCCACTTTATCTTTATGTTTCAAGTACACACACGTTTTCTTCAGGGTCAGGACTCTACTAATGACTAAATCTGCATTTTGAGCAACTCTGATGTCTTCTGGTACAAGAGGCTGAATCGGTTCTGAGATGTTATACTCCTCTGGTAATGCGTCTACATTACAGGTGAGGGCAGAGATCCAATTAACTTCTCCCCTTGTGATTTTTCTCCACAGCCTTCCCAAAACATTCAATAGCTTCCTGTTGGCATTCCTCTGTGCATTCTTGCATGATCTCATCAATGGGCTTTGACCATCGTGATAAGAAATCTGCATCTCGGTTTGCTGTTCCCGGTCTGTATTTTAGGGTGAATCGATAATCCGCCAACTCTGACACCCAGCGGTGTCCGGTAGCATTGAGCTTCGCTGACTTAGTGACATATGTCAGAGGATTATTGTCACTATATACCGTAAAGTGAGGTGCGTGAAACAGATAATCTCGGAAGCGTTCCGTTACGGCCCACTTTAGCGCCAGGAATTCTAATTTTCCCGAGTGTAGCTTATAGTTGCGCTCTGCTGCTGTCAATGTCCGCGATCCATAAGCTATCACTCTTAGGACACTTTTCTGACGCTGGTACAGGACTGCGCCAAGGCCCTCTTCCGATGCATCTACATGCAAGATGAATGGTCCCTCCAGGTCGGGGTATGCCATCACCGGAGGATTTGTCAATTGATCTACGATTTGGTTCACTATCTCCTGATGGGTCACTGTCCACTGGATTGGGTGGGAAGGTGGCAGCTGAACAGACTTTCGGCCAGCTCCTTTTTTCTTTCGGCTCTGTTTCAGTTCAGACTTGGGCTTGGCCAAGAGTTCATAAAGGGGTCCAGTCACCCTAGAGAAGTCTGGTATATAAGCTCTGTAATAACTGAGGAAACCCATCAGCTTTCTCACTCCTCGTACAGTGGTTGGAGCCTCTTGTTTCAAATTTTTGGACCGCTTCCACCTCTTTGGGATTCATTTTGTATCCCTCCGCAGAGACTACCCGGCCGACATAGCAGACTTCACCCTTGAAGAAATCACATTTCTTTGGCCTTAGTTTTATTCCACACTGTCGTTGCCGTTGGAGAACTTGACGCACATCCTGAACATGCGGTTCAAAGCTGGGGCTAAACACCAGGACATCATCCAAATACGGGACACAGATTTCATCTCGGAGATCTCCCAGGCATCCCTCCATGTAGCGTTGAAAAGACGCTGGGGCATTAGTCAGCCCAAACGGGATCCTCACCCATTCGTATAACCCCCAGGGTGTAATGAATGCGGTGCAGGGTCTGCTCTTCTCGCTCATGAAGCCCTGGTGGTAAGCTTTCCCCTGGTCCAGCACTGTGAACCAAGAGTTACCTCCCAAGTTTTCCAGGATCTCCTGTATCCTTGGATGACGGTCAGACAGCATCTTCCCATTTAACAGTCTATAGTCTATACATAGACGAAGACCCCATCTCTCTTCCTGACACATACAACAGGTGAGGAATACGAGGAACAGGACTTCTGGATCCACCCACGGTTGAGCAGATCCTGATTGTGTCTTAACTTCTTGGTAGAGATGCCTAGGGATTGCATTGTATGTTTTCTGTACAGGTACATTGTCTTTTAATGGTATGTCCATCTCCAACTCTTTTAATGCATCCTGTATCCCACTCATCCTTTGCAAAGACATCACATTCCTCTCTGAGCATCTGCCGTACCTTTTCTTGTTGGTCATCTTGCAAATGGCTCAGATCCACAGGTGGATCAGGACCGGGCTGCTGCACTGGTAAGGTGACATTGTCATCCAATACCCCTGAGCTCTGCTCCTCAGTAGGCTTTGTCTGCAGCGGGTAGACAACATCCACATTGTGCAACCAGCCAAGTATAGTGCGACTGCCTAGTGTGATATAATTTTCTGTTACATTTTCCACATCTCAATTTTACCCTCATCATCTGCAGGTAGATAGACCAACTGTTCTCTGATCACTAGCCCTGTTGGCCAGGGTGCTTCATAGCTCGGCTCTAACACTGCAGATGATGCACTTAACACTCTCTTATTCGGCCAACTGCAATGCACCGCCGTGACTTTATTCTTGGGTATGGTCACTGGCCGCCTACCTACTCTGACTGTATGGGGTTGAACTTCAGGCTTCTGTTTCTTTAAAACAGATAAAAACAGCCCTTGCAGTTTTACGACCCACCTCCATTGCTGAGCACAGCCTCTTCACCATGTCACCCGATCGTGTGCCGTCTCCAGATGGATCATTCATCAGCGCTAATTCTTCAACCACACTGAATCCGATTATAGATCAATGTTACTGCTAGCAACCAGAATCGGAAGCAGTACAGGTTTGTCACTCATTCCAGCTACTGTATCCTTACACAATGTGAATTCAATCTCCATCCACCCCTCATATGGAATGTCTGTTCCATTTGCAGCTGAGAGTTCCAACACTCCTTCTTCAAGCAACTCCTTCACCGGTCGCACCTCAATGTCTGGCAGGTACTTTTTCTTCCAGTTCGTTCCCACTATTGATACCTGTGAACCTGTGTCCCACAGTATTGTAGTGTCGACTCCTCCAAGAGAGGCTCTAACTAGACACCTTTTCCCTACCAGCTTGGCCATCTGTCGCTGCTTGCCAGTGAGTGGAGTATTTGCACTAAACAGATCCGCTTTTTCCATGTCTTCTGTGTGATGAAGTCGAATATCAATCTTGTTTGTGCTGACGGAGGCATTTTTCTTTCGACAACCCGAAGCCCAATGTTCGGTGCTACCACACTTATAACAGTGATCACACCTTCCCTCCGCCTTAGACAGCTGACACATCTGACAACGTTTACCGTTTGGGGTCTTTGGCTGTGGTCGATACTTTCTGTCTGGCTGTTCACTCATTCTCACTGGTTGAAGCCTAGGTGTTTGCTGAAGACTTGCTATTTGAGTGGTGAGATTCTGAATGGCCTTGCATATGGGTTTATTGCCCTGATCAACCTTCTCCATCAGTGTGTCACGTTTGTTCTTACTGTCTGCTTTGTGCGCTTGGAGCTCTTTATCCACCTTCTCATTTTCCTCAGCAATCACAGCAACTCTGATCATTCTTGCCTTTGATGTAGATGATAACTTATTCTTTCTTTCTGTCTCCAGGTTGTACGCCATCGTCACTTTCTCCAGAAGAACCTCATCCTTGACTCCTGGATCTTGTAAGTATGGCTTCACATCAGCTCGGATGGTGTCGTCATGGAGACCAGTTAGTACTGTTTAAAGAAACTGATTTTGAATTAGTTCTGCACTGTACTTCAAACCAGATTTAACTCGTTCTGAAGCGAGAACAATTTGTTGTCTCAGGTCCATAGCGCGCACCACAAACTGTATGGGGGTTTCTTTTGGCTCCTGGACAGCACGCGTGAGGGAGTGGTACAACTCGGTAGCATCCTTTTCAATGTAATGAGTTTGTAGTATCTGTCTGAGCCCTTGTAATGTTAAATCAACCCTGCTTTCAAGATAACTCTTCAGTTTTGTTCCTGGGGCTATGGATTGAATAACAGCTTCAACTACTTCTCCTTCATCATATCCTTTTTTCAACGCCCTCTGAATTTGTCTTTCCAAACTAGTGTACGCTAATTTATCCTTTTGATTTCGTTCTCCAATTTGTCCTATTATTTTGAGGTCTCTTCTGTACATTGGATGAACAAAGGCTACGCTCTGGTTCGCAACAGATGCGGCTTCTATTGCGTTTGCAGCAGCAACATTCTCCCTTTTTCCATTTAAGTTACTGGGGGTCATACTATTTTCATCCACGAGGGGGCACTGTTGCTCTACTTGTTGAAGTGGGGCTTCATTCTCATCATTTTTCTCTTTTAGTTCGTCAATTTTATCATTTAGTTGCAATAACACTGACAAACCCTCATCCTCTCGTGACGTGACCTCTTCTCCTTCCACATACTGAAGAATTCGCCTTCTCAGCTTACGTGGTAAGTCTTTTTCACTCCTCTCCACTTTTAAGCTTAGTGCTGCGCAAATATCATTCAGCTCCGATGCGGACAGTGTTAGTAACTTTTCTTCTATCTCCGTCACGACATTTTCCCACTCAGATGACATCGGTGATGTTATAGACATGGCAGAAAGTTTTTTGTACCTTCACAGCTTGTGTGTAGCGCTGCAGTGTTGACCCAGTCGGTCTCCCTCGCTAGCCGCCAGCTCTCGCTGCGTCACCGCCCGTAACCGACGCCACACCCAGCTTCCTTGCGGTCCAAACTCCAAACCAAGCAGAAACACCAAGTTTATGTTGCACCCCTGGAAAGACAAGACTCCGTCTTCTCCTTTTTACAACTTTATTCTTCTCAGTTCAATGTTGGAGCTTGTAAACCTTACTCCCCTGGGGCCTTATTTTGTAAAATGTTGTGTAGAAACCATCCTACATTTCATCTAAGATCATTTCTGTGGCATATGCATATGCCTGTCTGACAGTTTTGAAATATATAAATCGCGAATGATCTTGTACGCAGCCACCATGCTCACCGACAGGCGCATTCTCTATGAGTTGTCCTAACTATAAATATATGCTTCTAATAACGTACTGTTACTGACGGACGTGCATAATCTGCAGAAACATTGACATTTCTCTGTTCTTGCTCAACTTCATCTGCCTGTAAATGCCTTGCTTTTTATAGCTCTTCCAACACCTGGCCCCACCTTGACACAATTGACAGGGCGGGGCGGGGACTTGATCAGCTCGGAATGTATCTTTAAATCCACATTGTATCTTTAAATCCACATTAATCCACAATTAAGAAAGATAACATTTAATTAATCATTTTGCTACAGTTTTTGCTTGAACATGTTAAATGTATGTAATCATTTCTGGGTAACACTTTACAATACGGGGCACTGATATGCATTAATTCATGCTTAACTAATGCACAGATAATCATGTGTTAAGGTATGACTCATGAAGAACTAAACCATTAATTAATGATTAATGCATCAGCAACTAATAAAGAGTCTATATGATTAATAGATTAAGTAATATATGAATTGTTATTAAATAAATGTGTCATAATGTATTAATTCCTTAACATATTTTATTAATAGTGTAAGTTAATGTGTTAATTACCACAGTGGTTTGAAGCCATGTACTTCAACTTCCAGCTGTCTGCTTTAATTAATCATTAACTAATGATTTGTAAATGTATCATCATGTTATGACTTTACTTTTTGAGGCACATGACTATTAACTAATTGTCAAATAATATGTCATTATGGTTTTGACATCTACACTAAGCCATGGATTTCAATATCCAGCTAACTACAACCGTGATTCCACTGTACCAGATAAACTGTCACATTCAGAACCTTGTTGTTCATGGCACAGGATTGTGTCAGGTTACACTTGAGGTCAAGGATTCAAAGGAACATACGGCCGGCCACTGCTATTTCGTAACACTGTGTCAAGACCGGACAAAGGGAATAGAACCCATTATACTCCGTGATAGTGATGCTACACTGGATGTGGCACGACGCAACACAACACAACAAAACGTCACTTCTGTTATGAAAGACAAATGGACTTGTAAGGGTCTGTCATGTCCAGTGTAGACATCTGTTGTGGCATGACTCAATAATGGTCGCATCCAGTTTAAACACAGTGCAGCATCTATCTGTAGTTCAGATTCTGGTGTGCTGATGATATTCGTGTGCAGCCCAACTTACCCATCCTTCAAACACATTCTCTGTCATTACACTCACTGCATGTGCAACTGTCAAAACCTATTAATGACATATTACTTAATAATTAGTTATGTGCCTCAACAAGTAAAGTCATAACATGATACATTTTCAAATCATTAGATAATGATTAAAGCAGACAACTGGAAGGTGAAGTACATGGCTTCAAACCATTGTGTAATTAACACATTAACTTACAGTATTAGTTAATAAAATATGTTAAGGAATTAATACATTATGGCACATTTAATTAATAAAAATTCATATATTTCTTAATCTATTAATCATATAGACTCTTTATTAGTTGCTGATGCAGTAATCATTAATTAATGGTTTAGTTCTTCATGAGTCATACATTAACACATGATTATCTGTGCATTAGTTAAGCATGAATTAATGCATATTAGTGCACCTGTATTGTAAAGTGTAACCCATTTCTGTAATATATTTTCATTTTAATTTTGCAATTTATAAAGCGTTAAAATATAATATGTTTAAATTATATGTTAAAACTAGAGTATGAAATAGCAAATGTATATTATATTATTGAATATGAATTATCATTTTGCTCCAGTTGTTGCACATATGGTATGAAAAATTAAAATTTAAATACAGAAATGCATTTCCATTTTGAATATTACATTTTAAATTGAATATTTCTACAAATAAGCTTCCATACTTTTCCACATCAAAGACTGTTTTTTTTTGTTGTTGTTGTTGATGTGGGTTTTAACGTATGCACACTCTAAGATCAAATCTGTGTGTACAGATTTTATAAATGAGGCGCCTGATTTCAAGAGGCGCTCTAGTGACTGATGCTAAAGGCTGCGGTCTTTAGCCTCCCATGCCAGAGATCACAGTTCGAATCCCGCTCGGAGCATTTCGAGTAGAACTGGTTACACACACTCTCTCTTTCTCTCTCTCTCTCTCTCTCACACACACACACACACACACACACACACACACACACACACACACACACATTTGTTTTTTGTGAACTGTGGGGGCATTCCATAGGCGTAATGGTTTTTATACTGTACAAACCGAATTTTCTATTATCCTACACTACCCCTACCCCTAAACTTACCCATCACAGGAAACTGTGCACACTTTTACTTTCTCAAAAAAAATTGAAAAAATTGAAAAAATTGAAAAAAGGGGTCAAGAGGTAATGTCCTCATCACCCTCTCCTTGTAATACCTATGTCATACCCATGTCATTACACAAAGTGAATTTCAAAAATGAGAGCATATGTTGTTCCTCTGAAGGTGTATGGCCTCCTTATATCAGGAATCAGACTGGTCCACCAAACTACAGACTGTGAAAGACAAGATCATCCAGAGACTCAGCAGTTCTAAAGTCAGCTGGAAAGAAGCATTTGACAAAATGATGAAATATTACAATAGGAAAGAAGACTTTCCTAGTTGGACTTACCTCTGGGCAGCGATGGTCATCACAGCATATGTAAAAGAGGTCTGTAACAATTTATTACACAGCCTTATGAACACCCTTAATTTAGGGTGGTCATATTGAGTAAATGGGTTAATGTTAATTATTTTTAATAAATTGTTGATAATGGGCCTTGCCCTTGAAGCTCAAAGGAAACAACACTGTAACACTGCTGTAACATTGATCTGATAACAAACTATTGAAAATCAACCTCTGCTATAAGGGTCCAAAGTCTGAGACCAAAATCTGAGATTTATAATAATTTTCATCCTGTAAATAAACTGTTTCAAATCACAGCCACAACGATAACATTGATAGTGTGAACAATGTCATGCATGTTCACTTTTAACCAACAACCTATTGAGAGGAAGCAGCCTGAATCGGCGCATATTTAATGATGCCCCAAAATAGGCAGTTACAAAATTAATAAAAGAAAAATCTATGGGGTATTTTGAGCTGAAATTTTACAGACACATTCAGTGGAAACCTTAGACTTATGCCGCGTTCACGCCACCTCGTATTTACCGAAATCTTGAGATGACAACACGTGACGTTGTATTCAGAGCTGTTCACGTCCTTTGACTGGGAATTATGCGTTTCTATGGCACCGCTATCAACGCCTAATGAATCTACAGCGTTCAGGTGGTACAGCAGCCGTGTGGTACATGTGGGAGCTTTCAGAAAACTCCCAGCTTACAAGCTGTAATTACGAGCTCTACAAGGACGTGAACGCTTTTTACAAGCTAGAATCTCGTAACTACAGGAATTACGAGGATGCGTGAACACATCTTTATATTACATCTTGTGAAAAAGCATTCTAGGGCACCTTTAAAGCAAGTCATTTTTAAAAAAAGTTGTGTAAACAAATGATACTGCGGTGGCTGTTACTGACTATTAAATTTAGCAGGTTTGGTCTCTCATGTTTCAAATCCAATGACACTGGTAGTGACAATTCTCTCACATTTAGTATCAGTACAGCACTCTTGGAACCTCAACCAAGGTGATACTATTTAAGCGAGCCTTACGTGCTGTACCAAGCTGTTACATGCAGTGGAAAGCATCAAAAAGTATGCCTTACCGAGCCGTACCATGGAGTGGAAAAGTGGAAAAATATAAAATCTCTCACTGTAAAATGAAATGATACTTGAGGCTCCATTTTGGGTTCCTCAGATTGCCATACTGGCTCTCTATAAAGAAAACTGCGCAGAGAATGTTAGGGTTTATGTGTAGGTTTTATCACTTGAAGTTGCCAATAATTGAAGAAACTGAATGTCTTACAGTTGTCTTACAATAACATGATCCTGCAAAAAATGTTTTCTTCAGATAAACGAGCACAAACTCACAGAGCAGTGGAACCACCACAGTAAAGACCCGTTTCCCATCTACACAGCGATCGACAAGGAATGCAAACAGAGCAGAGGAGGAGGTCTGTGTTTGTCTGAGAGATTTAAATTGCTTATGCCAGTGCTTGTGTCGGCTGTTATATGAACGTGTTTCTGTCTGCAGACCCCTGGTTTGAGTTCACTCCATATGAAGCAGGTTATTCTCTAATTGGAGCTTTTGTGGAAACCTCCAGCTTTGGCAGTCATTTTGAAAATGGCTGTAAGAAGAATGATCATCCTGAAATTGACATGCTGTACCTGCAAGGTAACAAACTCTGTGTGTACAGGAGAGTTTATTAATATTTGATTCTTATTCTTAAAGGGGTTGTTAATTATGATTTAAATTTTTTAACTTTAGTTAGTGTGTAATGTTGCTGTTTGAGCATAAACAACGTCTGCAAAGTTACGACGCTCAAAGTTCAATGCAAAGAGAGATATTTTATTTTAAAGAATTCTCTGTTTAAGGACTACAACAAATGGCTGGTAGGGACTACAACAAGTTTCTTCCTGGGTTAGTGACATCACTAACCCTAAAATTTACATAAACCCCTGCCCCAAGCACAAAAGATGAACATGACGGCACATGCTAGTGGATGAGTTGAATCAACTCCACAGCAACTACATCAATTTATCCACTAACCATTCAGAAACATCCAGTTTCATTCTAAAAGTTGTAACTTCTTCCTGAGTCTCTCCATCAGTGTCGACTCCGGTTTGAACAATGTAAGGCTGAACACCGTTACTGACAATCCTCATTTTGGCTGCGTGAGATTCTCCAGCTTTGTTGTTGTTGAGCTGTTAAAGCTCCGCCCACTTCTGGAGCAACAGCTCATTTGCATTTAAAGGGACACACACACAAAAACTGTGTTTTTCCTCACACCCATATTACATCTTGTAAAAAAAAGCAATTAGTCTTGCTGAACATTTTAAGGGTTCAAATTACATAACTACAGCATTCCCTGCACCTGTTCATCATCGTTAGCACACCCTTTATATTGGACTCACTTCCCTGCACTCCTTGTCCATTCTATTGTCTGCTTTATTTGCTTTATGTGTTTGGTTGCTGTTTCGCTATCCTTTGTTTAATAACACCGTCTTTTTTTGGAAGTCCGATTCTGCCTCATCCCTGCTGCAACCACACTGTGACAACTGCTTCTCATTATAAGACACGCATAAAATGAATGTCCTGTTCAAAAAAAATATAATTCCTTTTCAGACCCATCCCTTTCTTGAGCTGTATCATAAAAATAGTGGGGTCAAAAAAAGGTGTGGCAAAATGTGATGAGACGTCCCACCCATCTCCACTTTACTCACATTATATTACAATTTATATATAATTATTATTTATATAATTTAAAAAAAATTATTGGCTGTTTTTTTTTCTCCAATTATTTTAAACACTTAAATGTGTTTTCTGCAGCTCTGTGTGGCAGCGCTATAGCTGATGAAGAGGAGAATGACAAATTCATCTGGGAACGTTTTAAAGGTGCAACTGATATCATTAGCTTAAACAAAAGACAGATAAAAGCAATAAGACATGCTAATGAGGTAACATTATTTCAGTTTTGGACGACAACAACAGCAACAAAAATATTAAAACAAAAAAACACAAACTAGAATTGGATTTTGTCTGATAAGAAGCACTTAATAATGTTCCCTTCTTTTACAGAACGCTTTGGAGCCAATTATATTCTGGACTATCTGGATCCAGTAGCTACAAATCTGAATTCATTCAAAGGTTTTGACCCTAGTTAAATCTTCAAGCAATTTGATAGGTTGAACTGACTCTAATATGATGCAAACTATACTCTACTTCACTTTTGATTTTGTAAACGACTTTAACCAACAAATCATGTTCATATTATAAGCAACTGAGATGTACTTTACTCTAAGCTTTCATAAAACTTCTCATTGTGATCAGAACCAAAACGAGTTTTACAGCCCGAAGCCAAAGATGAACCTTTTCACCAGAGGCGGTCTTTGCAATTTTGAGGCCAGCTCTCACTTTCACATTCTTATTCATTTTGGTGGCATTTTTGCCCCAAGCCTCAAATGATTTCCAACCCTGGTGTGTGTGTGTGGCGTAATGGCGAGGGTCTTTTTCGAACGCAATCTATAAAGCCGTGCACACACTTAACGATTGTAAGGCCGATTATGAATGTAAATTGATACTTATGACTGATCGCGCTCAAATATACGTCCAGTCAGAGCCAGTTGCGTTCAGTCTGCGATTACAGTCGGTGTTCAAATTCCATGTGTAAGTATTTAAATCTGCTTCAGTCGCAGGAAACAATCACTGTATGTTGAGCACAGTCTTAGAATGTTTTAGCTGGTCGTTAAATGTGTGCCCGGCTCAAGACAAGGCCCCTTCTGTTGTGATACCCATTTCAAGTGATTTTTTGCACTGATATTACGTAGCGGCTGTGACCCCCTGTTTGCACAGGGAGCGTGCCTTGCAACCGTGGAGACATTTGTGAGAGGTGCTGCGTAATATCATTGCGCCTGCTGCACCCATGGTACGACAGCAAAGTTCCTTGATTATTACGCTGGAATTAGTACACAATGTAACTACAGAAGAGTCAAGTTTTAAATAGGTAAAATATTGAAACTCTTTGGTCATTTTTGAGCAAGATGCTATTGGTCTCATCAGATTCAATGAACTATGCTAAGCTATGCTAAAAGTGGTACCGCCAGACCCGGAGATCGGCTGAATGGATTCAAAAATGGTAAAACTCAACTGTTTAACTCTAGGGCGGTTAAAGTGGAGTGTTCCTTTAAGCAAAGATAGTCAAGTGCAATTGATCTGATATGAGATGCATTATGTGAATGCTTGGCTAAAGAGATGTGTCTTTAATCTAGATTTAAACTGGGTGAGCAAGTCTGAGCCCCTAACATTATCAGGAAGGCTATTCCAGAGTTTAGGAGCCAAATGTGAAAACGCTCTCCCTCCTTTAGTGGACAAGGTACAACCAGAATTCCAGAGTTTTGTGATCTTAAAGAGCATGAAGGATTTTATAGGGCGATAGAAGATCGGTTAAGTACACGGGGAGCTAAACCATTTAGAGCCTTATAGGTCAGTAGCAATACTTTATAGTTGATACGGAACTTAATAGGTAACCAGTGTAGAGATGATAAAATTGGTGTTATATGATCATATTTTCTTGATCTAGTAAGAACTCTAGCAGCTGCATTTTGTACTAATTGTAGCTTGTTTATTGAGGATGCAGGACAACCTGAGAAAGATGCTGAGGGCTCCCCCTTGGCGAATTACCTTCAGATGGGACCTGCTGTCTCAAGGGAATGGCGCAATATGGCACCCCAGCCTGGAGTTGTGAAGCCTTCATGTGTGTGGCTGCTTTAGGAGCCTTAGGGGAACTAGGCGCCCTTCCTTCCTAAGTGCTGGACACACTCACAGAGTGTCATGCGCCTTCATCGGGGCATCTTTATGCTCTAAAATGGGGAGTGTTTGTGAAATGGTGTGATACAAATATCAACCGGTGAGATGTCCTGTGTCAGATGTTTTACATTTCCTGCAGCACAGGTTGGATAGCAGGTGTATGTGGCCGCCGTTGCCTCATTTCTTTCCCCGGTCGACGGGCAATTGATCAGAAGGCATGCTGTGGTGGTCATATTTCTCAGGGGAGCGAGAAGGTTACATCCTCTGCAGCCACCTTCGGTTCCGGCACTGAAGGCTCTCTCAACCCATGTTCGAGCCCTTGGCATCTACTGGCATAAAAGAGCTTTCTCTCAAAACTGCTCAGCTTCTTGCCCTTGCTTCCGCTAAGCACATTGGAGATAAGGGGTTCTGTGCTTAAGTCTCTCTCTACACACTTTAAAGCATGAGTTTCCGTACCTTCTTTATCTGCTGAACCGTCAACCTCTGTCATGTAATGGCACAGAGACAAGAAGGTTCATACAAAACAAACAGAGAAGCTGGTGACCGTAAATGAAACCCCAATACAAAAGCAGAAACAAACCAGGAATAAACAGACACTAATGATGAAACACAAAACAGCTGGGTGCAACGAATGGGATAATGAGTCCGGGAAGTGGGTTATTGGAATTGAAGTCCAAGTGAGGTGAACAATAGTCCGTGTTGGAGTGCCCTCTGGTGGCTAAATAGGGCACTCCAACTGGTGATCATGACAGTACCCCCTCCCTATGGAGCGGCTACCAGACGCTCCACCTGACCAAACACAAAACAAAACTCTCAGGAGGGAGGTGGACTAGAAGAGGACCAGGGGGAGGGACGGCGGGCCAGGTCCAGAGCCCCCGACCGAAGGCCAGTGGGGAGCCAGAGGAACAGACCACAGGGGCTCCAAGAAGGTCGGGGTCCTGGCTGAATGCCAGGGCGGTGCTGGAGGAACTGCCCAGGCGGGTTCCAGCAGATCTGGAGTCCTGGCTGAGTGCCAGGGCGGTGCTGGAGGAAGTGACCAGGTGGGCTTCAGCGGCAGGGCAGACAGCCTGGGCGGCAGCGGCAGGGCAGACTAAGGGAGCTCAAAGACCATATCAGGAAGAGCGGGCTGCTTGGTGACGGCCTCCGTGGCCATATCAGGGAGAGCGGGCAGCTCTGGGACGGCAACGGGCTGCTCTGGGACGGCAGCAGGCTCGGGCTGGCAGACTGGTCCAGAGTCAAAGGAGCCTGAATGCATCCTCCAGGCATGCAGGACAACCAAAACGTAGAAGGTGAAGGCAGCCTTCTTGGCCATGGCAGGGCTGACAGGAAAAGCGTGCAACTCTGGAGCAGACTCACGGGCTGGAGCGGGCTCAGGAGCGGACTCACGGGCTGGAGTGGGCTCTGGAGCGAACTCATGGGCTGGAGCGGGCTCTGGAGTGGACTCACGGACTGGAGCGGGCTCTGGAGTAGACTCACGGGCTGGAGCTGGCTTTGGAGCGGACTCACGGGCTGGAGCTGGCTCTGGAGCGGACTCACGGGCTGGAGAGGATTCACAGACTTGAGCGGACTGATGGGCTGGAGCGGGCTCTGGAGTGGACTGATGGGTTGGAGCGGGTGCTGGAGGTATCTGAATCTGCCCATTCTTCCGAAGATACAGGTAATTGGAGAAATTACAGAAATTTAACCCCTTCACCAGCTCCATCTCCCACTGCGGCAGAGGGTCATCTAAGCAATTATTAAATATGTCCTTGAGGACCGCATCAGGGAGATTAAACCTCTCCACCCGTGACCAGAACTTCTGGGTGAAGGCCCTCACCTCCATTCTCCTCTGGCGAAGTGTAGTCAAATAGGCCTGACCCTCCCCAGCCCCAGCAGATGGCCAGCTCCTTCTGCTGCTGGATCTAGGCATGATTGTGGTTTCTGTCACGTAATGGCACAGAGACAAGAAGGTAAGATCCAAATGCAGCTTTAATGGGGTAATCCAAAAACGTAATCCAAACAGGCAATGGTCAAAATCCAGAGAAACAGTCCATACAAAACAAACAAACAAACAGAGAAGCCGGGACCGTAAATGAAACCACAATACAAAAGCAGAAACAAACCAGGAATAAATAGACAGACACTAATGATGAAACACAAAACAGCTGGGTGCAATGAACGGGAGTCCAGGAAGTGGGTTATAGGAATTGAAGTCCAAGTGAGGTGAACAATAGTCCGTTAGTGGAGATCACCAGTTGAAGTGCCCTCTGGTGGCTAAATAGGGCACTCCAACTGGTGATCATGACAACCTCACATGATACTGATGCTCGGATCACTGTTTACCTCGTTAGGGCTTTTCGGATGTATGTGGACCACTCGCCCACCTTTCGTCAGTTAGACCAGCTCTTTGTGTGCTTAGGGGGCTGTACTAAGGTGCGTGCAGTCTCTAAGCAGAGGCTCTCTCACTGGATTGTGGATGCTATCGCTTTGGCTTATGCGGGCCAGGGACAGGAATGTCCCCTTAACATCAGAGCTCACTTGACAAGGGCTGTCGCCTCTTCGTGGGGCTGGTCTAGAGGTCTATTCAGGATATACGCTTTGCTGCTGGCTAATCTTCACAGATCCCTTTCGCCAGGTTTTACAAGTTGGATGTGCTGTTTTAAAGTTTCTTTTAGTCAGACAGGAGAGTTTGTTTACCTGCTTTACTAGTTTCGGCTACTTCCTGTAGCCTTTGTCAGAAGTGTCATGTAATGTTGCTGTGACATGTCTTGTAGGCTGCTTATGTTGTTTTGCCAGACAGTAGGGAGAGCTTGCGCCCCCTACTGTCTGATGCCTTCTCCAGGACCACATCCCAGGTGTGGGATAAGGTGTAGGCTCCCTCGTCCCAGTTCATAGTCCTTGGTGCACGTTTCCTAATCTCAATGGCCTCCCTGATCCAGCGGTGAAACTTGTTACTTTCAGCACGGATGACCCTGGCATTATCCCAGTCCATGATGTGATTTTCCCTCTTGCAGTGTATGTTTTGTTGCATGATAGAACCACATACAAAACTCAGACAGTTACTAGTAAAAACCCAAGGACAGAATAAAACAAGAACACAAATGTGACATCATATATGAAATACCATGTCTATCATGCACCAAAACATACATATGTGAAACAGGCAGAACATTTGGAACACGGAAAAAAGAACATCAGACAGAATGCGAAAAAGAAACATCCAGTAGACAAATGAGAGCAATAAAAGAACAAGCAGAACAGGTAAATCTCAAATCAGCCATATCGGACCACTGCAAGAGGGAAAATCACATCATGGACTGGGATAATGCCAGGGTCATCCGTGCTGAAAGTAACAAGTTTCACCGCTGGATCAGGGAGGCCATTGAGATTAGGAAACGTGCACCAAGGACTATGAACTGGGACGAGGGAGCCTACACCTTATCCCACACCTGGGATGTGGTCCTGGAGAAGGCATCAGACAGTAGGGGGCGCAAGCTCTCCCTACTGTCTGGCAAAACAACATAAGCAGCCTACAAGACATGTCACAGCAACATTACATGACACTTCTGACAAAGGCTACAGGAAGTAGCCGAAACTAGTAAAGCAGGTAAACAAACTCTCCTGTCTGACTGAAAGAAACTTTAAAACAGTACTTAACTTATGAAGACAGTATGAATCTACTCAAAAGAAGTTGGATGTGCTGTCTGTGGTGTTTCAAGTGCTTTCGGTGAGTGAATAATCTCACTTATGTTAAAGGCCTGTTTGCTTATTGCTTCTGGACACAGTTTGTTACCGGTCTTAGTTGTTGAAGCTATGAATACATACATGCATTCTTATGTGCTTTTTTTATGTCTGCCTTTTGTGCAGTGCAGCCTGTTGACTTCTGATTGAATATGCAAATTTTGGTGTGCCTGAGCTGACATGTCAGAAAACCAGTCAGTATCTGGTCTGACCACCATTTGCCTCACGCTGTGCAACACATCTCCTTCACATAGAGTTGATCAGGTTGTTGATTGTGGCTTATGGAATGTTGGCCCACTCCTCTTCAGTGGCTGTGCGAAGTTGCTGGATATTGGCAGGAACTAGAACACGCTGTCGTATGCATAACTTGATTTTGCTGAGTTCAACATGTTCCTGGGTCAACATTTTTGTTGATCCTGGAACAACATTCAAATCAACCAATCAGATTTGAGGGACAAGTTTACAGATTATGTCAAGTTTAGGCTTAAAATCATGAATTGGTGCTTTTACATTGATTGGTGCTTCTACTGATTTTTGTGATAACTTATGGGTAGGGTTAGGTTTAGGGGTAGGAATAGGGTTAAGACTAAATTTTCAGACTGGAATGTTGTTCCAGGATCAACAAAATATGTTGACCTAGGAACGAATCTAACTCAGCAAAATCAGGACATGCCTGTCATATACGCCGATCCAGAGCATCATGTTCAATGGGTGACATGTGCGGTGAGTATGCTGGCCATGCAAGAACTGGGATGTTTTCAGCTTCCAGGAATTGTGTACATCAATAAAATGCACCTGTGTTTGTCGTCCATAACATACACCTGCCCATACCATTACCCCACCGCCACCATGGGCCACTCGGTCCACAACGTTGACATCAGCAAACTGCTCACCGACACAATGCCATACACGCTGTCTGCTATCTGACCTGTACAGTGAAAACCGGGATTCATCCGTGAAGAGAGCATTTGCCCACTCAAGTCGGTTACGACGACGAACTGCAGTCAGGTCGAGACTCTCTATTTTTTAATTTTTTTTTTTTTTTTTGTCCATCCATTGAAATCAAAAATTTTAAAGTCCCAGAATTTTTACAATGGGGTAGTTTTGTTGCAATAGCTCACACACAGCACAAGGAAGCTTGATTTTAAACAGTAAAAAAAAACAAAAAACAAGAACAAATAAATAATTGCTTTGTTTTTTTAGGTACATCTGACAGTAGTATTCAGGTAAGAAACTGAATAAAGAAACAAAGTAATCAAATTTAAACTGAATAATCTTCATTGTAAAAAGTCAACATGAATAACAACATAGAGAGTGGCACATTTATTAGGCTGCTGTTTCCCTATAAGATCTGACACACGCACAAATCCAAAATACTGTTACACATCCTTCCTGAACTGTTTACGACTGTGTTTGCATTAATACTCACCAAGATGGCATTGTGACATTATTTTTGAGTGTATGTGACTATTAATAAGCCGTGAAAAAGAGCTCATTTTGGCACTCATGAACTGTAGGCCTATGTCAGAGGTGGCTTTATTATGTGTGCACTTTGGATGCAAGTAAATCTGCAGGAATCAGTAGAATTATGCACCGAAATTCAGACCCATTACTATTTAACCAGAGTGACTGAATAAGAGGAGGCGGGTATGTGTCAACTCGCTGTTGGAGAGGAGAGCTGGTATCTGTGTATCGATTCTGCAGAAAGGTACGGTGGCCGAGAGAGCTCAACGCGCTGCAAATGAAGAAATTTATTTGCTGGTGTTTTTTCTATTTGCATGTGTTTTCTTCATTTGCAGCGTGTTGAGCTCTCTCAGCCACCGTAGAAAGGAGTATTGGAATCATTTGAGATATTTCAGTATCAATACATATCAAAATATCTATATTTCTGACAACACTACAAACAATATATTAAATTATAATTATTTTTTAAAACCATTTTCTCAATGACGGCTGAGCACCCCTACTATTGAAATTCTAGAATGGCTCCTGAAGCTAACTGGGTCCTGGATCTGGGGCAGGAACTATAACTTCCTCTACAACATGGAAGGTGAGAACAGACCCGTTTGTTAACTGGCAATTCAGTGTGAATAATAAACAGACTCATTTCACTCTGTGATCTCTCACTCTAATACTGTCAGATGAAAGAGTGCCCCATGATCTTCTGAAAAGTGAGACAAGAGACTATGAGGACGCTGGACTGTTGCTGAACTCACCCTACTTCTCAGTGCTGAGAAAAGAGAGAGACATCGACCTCATCATTTCACTGGACTTCAGTGATGGTGATCCTTTCATGGTATTACATAATTCTCTCTATATAATAATGCACAAATACTCACATAAAAGTTAATTTAAAATAATCTATCAACTAGAAATGTAAATTCAATCATCCTTTATTTGCCCTCATGTTGTAGGCCTAACCCCTAGAGAGTATGGAAGCTTTTCCATTATGGAATTTAAAAAGTGTTTTTAAATGTGTCCACATTCACTTACTTGAATACGATTATCAGTCCATATAAGGATTATCAGTCCTTAATACGGTTACATTCAAGGCCCTTTCACACAGGATGTGGTATGCGCTACGACACCCATTTATTTCAATGGCTTGCGCCGCACAAGGACGGTTTGTTGCTGCGTTGACCAAAGCGCACACGCAGTGGAGTGCAGCTTGCGCGCACGCTGTGGTCAAAGTTCAAAATAGTTCAACTTTTGCCGCTGCGCTCTGTGACGATGACGCACACGACCAATAGCAACGAGGCATCCAAACAATAGGAAAGCAAAATGGATGAACAGCTATTTACTGTGTTGGAATTTCCAGAGCTATACAATACAAGTTATTAATAATAATAATTAATATTACATTTATATAGCGCTTTTCTGGGTACTCAAAGCGCTTTACATATAGTAGGGGGGATCTCCTCAACCACCACCAATGTGCAGCATCCACCTGGATGATGCGACGGCAGCCATATTGCGCCAGAACGCCCACCAAACACCAGCTTATTGGTGGAGAGGAGACAGAGTGATGAAGCCAACCAGTATATGGGGATGATTAGGAGGCCATGATGGACATAGGCCAATGGGCAAATATGGCCAGGATGTCGGGGTTAAACCCCTCTCTTTTCGAAGGACATCCTGGGATTTTTAACGACCACAGAGAGTCAGGACCTTGGTTTAACGTCTCATCCGAAGGACGGAAGTTTGCTGGTCGTATAGAGACATCGGGAGAAAAGCTGTGTCATGGAGACATGACAGACACTGTCAAGATCTCTTTCTTCTTCTTACAAGCAGGGCTATTGCTATCGCTCATTAGCACGGGACATATTCTTTGCTGCTGACCGAAAGACGTATGAACTCCCGCTACAAGTTTGGAAAATTCCACCTACTTTGCTCTGGCCAGCGTAGCGCAAATCGCTTTGTATCTGAAGGGCTGCGCTGAACCCAGCGGCGAGCATAGCACATACCGCTTCCTGTGTGAAAGCCCCATCACACATATTTCAGTTATTTACGGGAGTGACAACCGCATTCTATGGCTATGTTCACACTGGCCAAGTTCACACAGCAGCAGAATATGGTTGTCAGTCCATTATTGTTAAAAAATACAACCAATAATATTTGACAGGAAATTGTGACAGGAAAAAACAATGACGGCAATGGACTAATAAAGAGATATAAAAGACCAAACTTGCACCTTATTTGTGATGTAGGCAATACTATAGGCTATCAGCAAACAGATGGACTTAGAATATGAATGTAATGTGCAGAGTTTGACACTAAGCATTTCCCAGTGAAATACTGGCATAAAGTTGGCTTGACAATGGACTTTGGACATTCGATATTCACAAATTTAGGGACCATGTCTAAAGTAACATACAGCATTGGTATACACATTTCTAACTTCAATAGCATTTGAGGAGAATGAGTTACAGCCATAAATCCAACTTTAAAGTATTCATGTAGGTGACGGGCATGATGTACAATTTGGAATATGGACTATAGAATACATACTATGGAAATCAATAGGGTCCATCAACTCTTTAATTACCGATATTCTTCAAAATATCTTCTTTTGTGTTCAGCAGATGAAATTCATGCAGGTTTGGAACAAGTTTAGGTTGAAACAGAATTTTCTTTTTTGGGTGAACTGTCCCTTTAAGGACTAAAATACAACCGTATGGATCTTATTCAGAGCGCTACCATGACAAGTATGAAAGCAAGGATGTGAGGGATAGACTCCCTGATTACTTGTAATTTTTACTCATTAGCAAAACTCATTAGCAAGACATTTTTGCTGTGTTTTGTCTGCAGAACAATCCAAAAACACATTAAATAACAGTACAACCCACTGAAGAGGTGTATGTCTAACCCTCACAGCCTCGCTTTCATTCCTGTTAAAAATCAAAGATGGCGCTGCTGTGAATAAGGTCTATTCTGATGCTGTGTGAATGTGGCCATACATTGCGAGAGAGCCACTCTGCGCAGTGCAAACGCATGTCTACAGTGTGTTGTGGGGTTTTCGTGTGTGGTTTCAGTAACTTCAGATCCAGTCACTGTTCTTCACTGAAGCCGCTCCCGTCAGTTTTCTTTTGTGTTCAGTTTTCAACGGCTATGTTCACACTGTCCATTTTTTGGATTGACAACCACATTGAAATGTCCCATTCATACAACTCTTCTAACCCTTTTAATGAAGTTATACTGCAATACTTTTTTACCGCAGACAGTGAAGAAAGCTGCTAAGATGTGCAAGGAACTAAATATCCCCTTTCCTGAGGTCAAAATTCACAAGCAAGATGTAAAGAAACCGAAGGACTTCTATGTGTTCAAAGGCCGAAACGCTCCAACCGTGATCCACATCCCTCTCTTTAATGTGGTCAACTGTGGAGGCAAGTTAAATTCTTACAACGTCCTGAATGAAACTGAAATATCAACTGTGTTCTGATTTAAGTGTGTTCATGTTTCTTCAGATGATATTGAGACCTGGAGGAACAAATATGCCACATTTCAAAGTCCTTACAGCGCTGAGATGATCACTGATCTCATGGAGGTCGCTGGAAAAAACATCATATACACCAGAGCAAAACTGCTGGAAGAGATTCGTGTGGTCACTGAGACTAAAATTTTCGCAAATGTGAGAATGCATAATTTTTTCTAAATGACACGAAAACAACTTTCTCTGTCACGCAACACTTTGCCGGTCTGCCTGGCTGCAAAAGTGCATTGTGAGTGATGTCAGCAGTAGTTTCTATAGCCTGGCACAAGTCATGATATGTTATTAATTTATACCTCTAAGTGTTGATCAGTTAGGTAGCATATTAACTAATTACCAATACACCTCTTAAAACCATAGCTGTTCAGATTGTGTAGTTTTACTGCTCATTAAGAAAATACATGAGATGAAAAACTTCAATAATGTGTTGTATTCAATAAATCAGATCATAAAAATGTTTATAATGCTTGTTATTTAGCAACTTTTAGCAACAAATCGGCCTGCCTGTATTTGGAAAATCATATTAATCTGCTTCTGTTCCATTAAATTAATAAACTGCAAAAACAAGGTTTTGTCCTGGTCATTTGATATTATACAGCAAACAGAAGAAATGCTCATTCTTATAAACTGATGGTTGTGGTCCTAGATGCTAATTGGACAGTACAGAGTTCGTAATAAAACAGCTATAATCTATCACTTATTGTTAATGCTTATGTAAGGAATAATTGACGACAGGCCGTTGAATTATTCGAAAATAATGCACACCCAATGTGGTAATGCCGTTACACCTCGAGTGTGCATTATTTTCTAATAATTCAATGGCCTGTTGTCAATTATTCTGTTTATACTACGGTTACCACACCTCAAGACACTGTTCAGATGATGTATTTGAAGACATTTGTTAGGTTTTTGTCCTTAAAACACTCTTTTAATTCTGGGTCTGTGCGTCTGTCAACAGTGTTCGGCAGCAGTGTCTCTACTAATAGCGAAACTGTAAGTTTATCTACCTCAAGAACCTCACAGTTATTACTTTGATGGTGACAAATGTCATGTAGCTTTTAAGTTGCTAAATTATTTTACTGATTTATTCGTCAGAGCAGCGCTGACAAAACGTTTCTCTGCTAGTGTGTGTGTCCGTACTGTACAGTACGTGTAAGAAAGAGAGATTGTGAGAGAGTATGTGCTTTCAGAACACAATAAAACATATTTTGTGGCAAAAACCATGAAAATAATTTGACGTTTTCATCCTGTTATTTACTATATTTATTTGCTTGGTCAGGGTCACTGTGGGTTTTGTTTCTTTTGCTGTTTGTAGGCTGTAAGGACTTTTGAAATAACTGAAATCATTTGGCGAAGTGATATGGAACTGTAATGGACATGTATTTTGGACTGAAATACTTGAAATAGGTGGTCTTCTAAGTTTCGCAAGCATCACGATTCTTTAAATAGAGTAATATCCCATAAGAAAAGTGATAAATACACTAAAAAAAAGAATCATGGCATAGTTAAAGGGGTGGTTCAGTGTTTTTTTTCTAGGCTTGATTGTGTTTTTGGGGCACAGTTTAACATGTCTTAATGCTTCCTTTTTTTGAAAACGCTGTATTTTTCATATATTTTACCTTTATTCTACACCTCTGTTTCCACTGTCATATGAACGGCTCGTTTGACTTCCTGCTTCTAAGATACCACTCCCTCCGAAATACGCAATGTGCTCAGATTGGTTGGCAGGTTGGTAGCTGGCCCAGTGTATCGTGATTCGCTGAAGCGTCCGGAAACGCCACGCCCCTTACCATTCGTTGTTACGTGCTTAGGTTGAAATGTAAATAATAGCGCCTATATTGCTGTATCAAATTGAGCCCAAATCAGACCCAGATGAAGAGGAAAAAGCAGAACCTCTGCAATCGCATCTTTTAAAGGAAGTTTATGCATGGTATTTCATTTAGTATTTGTGTCAAAGTGTTTAGATATGCTGTCACTGCTGTTTGTTAGCTTTCAATATACGGTTTTATCCTGATTAAAGCTTTACTGTAGCTGAATACATGACTGAGTAGTAGCATATTTGTAAAGGTAGCGTTTAATTTATAGCATGAACAACTGTTTGTCTATGAACATAGACGTTTGTTGGTGTTTGTTGCACTAGAATTTAACTAACTAGCTAGCAGAAACAAGTTGCTCTTTGTATATGTCCTTGATGCATTAGCAACAGAACTATAACATTATGTTTAAAAGACAAACAATAAAACGTACTTACAGTTTGGGGCCGATAAACAGCAGCTTCTGCTTTTAAAGTAGGAACTGCTTCATCTTTCAGTAAAAGCCTTTGTGCAAATCCAGCACTGAACTCGTGTAGATTCTGGAAGCTGTCTTCAGCGCCACATCCAGTGTAGAAAATATCACAGATTATTATTATAATGGGTTCTATATCTTTTGACGCGTCGCGTCGCGCAGCTCGCGTTCGGTGTAAATAACTCTTCCTCTTCCATTTTGCTGCGCCACATGGCCTCGCCCACTTTGTTGCGTGTTCCCGGGGGCAGTGTTTATGTTAATAGCAAGGGTTTATGATGTCACCAACCCAGGAAGAAGCTTGTTGTAGTCCAAACCAGCTGTTTTTGTAGGCAATAAACTGACATAACTTTAAAAGACAATATCTCCGTTTGCATTGAACTTTCAGCGCTGTAACTTAGCAGATACTGTTTATGCTCAAGCAGCAACATTACACACTAACTAAAGTTAAAAAAGTAAAATCGCATTGAACCACCCCTTTAAAATATTTGCATGTATTTGGTTTTAAATAATCATTTGCAAAATGCATTGGTCCCACTTTTATATTAGGTGGCCTTAACTACTATGTACTTACATTTAAATTAATCATTTGATACAATGCACTTATTGTGTGCATACAGTTTTTACATTGTACATATATTTAAAAAAACACCTGCATGTAATTACATCTGTAATGAATGTAGTAATTACATTTATAATTACATGGTTGACCCATCCCTTACACCTTCCCCTACCCTTAAACCTACCCATACCACCAACCTGTCTCTAACCTTACCGTATCCCACCTCAATAACAGCAAAAGTGTTTTGCAATTCAATATGAACACAATAAGTACATTGTACTTATTTTTGATGTAAGTACATAGTAGTTAAGGCCACTTTATATAAAGTGGGATCAATGCATTTATTAAAATTCCTTACAGTCAGCACAAATCATTGTGAAACCTATTAAATCAGTTAAAAGTTTAACATGGTTTAAATATGTTTTGCTGTGAAACAAGCAAATGCATGAGACTTGTTTAATAATTGATTGTGTATTTACAACATTCAGTTTATTAAGGATGATTTACATTAAATGTCAACTATCCTCAACACATAAAAGGTTTGTTTTGTTTTGTTTTGTTTTTGCTCAAAAAATTAAGGAAAGGGGTTATAACACAGAACCGTGCTAAAATGTCGCATAAAAGTGAGAAAAGTACATGAGCGCCAGAGACAAAATCCGCGAAGTGGAGAGTCCGTGGAAATAAAGTATTCCTGCCCCTTTCCCATAAGAAAAGTGATAAATACACTAAAAAAAAGAATCATGGCATAGTTAAATATTTGCATGTATTTGGTTTTAAATAATCATTTGCAAAATGTATTGGTCCCACTTTATATTAGGTGGCCTTAACTACTATGTACTTACATTTTAAGTACCTTCTACGAAGATTTGGACGAAATTTTGGGTGCAAGCGCATGTGCTTGCCCCAAAAATGTTGTCGAAGGTGGAAGTGTGGATATGGAAAATGAATAAGAACAAGGTAAAGGTATAATTTTGCATCCCTATGTAAATGCTTATAATATAGCAACACTATGGGATTTACTAATGACGAGTCAATTTTCTAGAACTATTTACAATGGTGCATTTATTAAAACATAGTTTGACACTCATTAAAGGGATAGTTCACCCAAAAATTAAAAATTACCTCATGATTTACACACCCTCACACCCTATGACTTTCTTCTTTCAGATGTATTTTACTCTTTTATTTTTTAAATAATAAATGTGGTTAAATTCATGATACCTAAATTATAACCAATGGAAATTAATAGAACCTTATTTTAACGTGTTGTTTTTATTGGAGCTACAAAAGATGTATAGGAGACATGAAGATTACAGTATCAAAGAGGTTGATCAAGCGAATGGTTTTTTGGGAGAGTGTGATGAGAATCA
>JAOTNS010000364.1:0-21395 GCA_028476615.1 Culter alburnus
ACTGGTGCCAGCTCTGCTCATAAGATGCTGACAATCGCATGATAGCTAATCCAGGGACCACTTATGCTTTAAATGAGATGCCAATGTTTGTTACTTATATCCCGACAACAGTCGTCCAAGAATGGTCAGAGATGATAAGAGTAACACGTGACCATTCTTTAGCTCCTCATGATTAGCTGGTACAGCAGTGAAATGTTCCATCAAATACTGACGAGACAGGCCTGGCTGAGGAGAAAACGATCCCCGCTTTGACTTTTTCTTTGGTGGCATGATGGTATAACCTAAGGAAAAAAAAAAGAATATATCCAATTTAATTCATGAATATTGAATGCAGTTCCAAAATTGCTCATCTAGAAGAAATTTCTATTTTGTTGTTGTGGAAATATAAATATGTAAACACCACATGACCTACTCCAGTTTTTCAGTATAATTTAAAATAAATATATACATATTAAGACTACTACTCCATAATTCTATTGATGATATGGAAGTCAAGTTATTTTCCCACCACTGGCATCGTTTCATCAAGAAGGGCCGCCCATTAGTAAAAATACCAAAAAAAAAATAGACAATTATTTATTTCTCAAAAGTAATATTAACTGATGATTGTTATTTGTCATTTAGAAATCAATAAATGCATGTATGTTGAATTTTGTTTAAGAATAAACATCAGTAGGCCAAAGAAATTCATTCTCACAACACACAACAAGGCCTACAAGTACATTCTCGGACATTACAATCTGAGAACAGATGAATACAATTGAGAACATTTTTCAAAATAATCAGCCTTTTAAAAATATATAATATTATATCAAAAGTATATTATTATATGTATTTATTTTAAGTATAATATGATTTTATATTATATTTCAAAAAGTAATATACACTTGTATATAATATATACTTGTAGGCCTACAAGTACTACAGACATTTGGTTGTTTTTGCTGCTTTAATTTACTTTTGAAAAAAAAAAAAGACATTTCAGTAATTGTGAAAATAATTCAATTTTACCAACTCCGTGCAGAATAATACAGCACACATGGGCTGAAATGTTTGTAAGATTCGGCCAATCAGCTTGCCAGAAACGTGACCTAGCAGGCAGCCAGAAGCACAGTTCCTAACAAATCCATAACCATCCATGGTATTTATTTATATGTTCGACAAAATCATGCCAATAATGTAATCTAGAGATTCTATACCTTCGTTCTGTATGATTACATTGAAAATACTGCACGGATTGATGAAAACTGGGAGAAGTTTTGGAAGCCAATGATTGAATGGCCGATTCTGCTTTTGACAACAACGTCACTTGCAGATCGTAAAAAAAACACATGCGAATGTTACAATCAATCCCAAACTTCACCTAATTCAAGTTAAATGTATATTCTATCAAAAGTATTGAAACAAAAAATACTCACCTTCATAGCGGATTTTGATGCCAAACACGAGAGAAATGTTGCTTCGCTTATAACTTTCTTCTTACGGCAGCCATCTTGGAAATTCGAACGTGAGAATCAACGTGATGACGTAATTTACGTCACTAGTATATGGGCTTTAGAGGTATTCACAAAGCAAAGATAAGACAGATTTCCTAAGTCACCGACGCGTCTGGCGCTGATTACCTGCTGGGAACACAGCTGCGGGAACAGTTTGTCACATACCTACAGTGTTTATTTTTTTTGGTATTCAGCAAATCTTGTGTTCATATGCTTGATATGCAACTGTATTTGCAAGTGAATGTTTACATTTGTTTGTGACAACAGGGAATGAAAGTTGATGATAGTTTAATACAGCAGTTAACACAAGACGAGCAGATAGCTAACACACAGATTTGATGCGCTCCATATGTGGTTGATTTTATCTTCTTACTTCTTTCCTTGCAGATTTGTATGTAAAACAAGCATATTAAATGTGTTGCACCAGAAACGACGCCTGCTCCTTTCTATATGTGTAACACACAGGTAGTTATGGAAGCCCGTTTCCGCCACAGTTGAGTAAAAAAATATAATTCTGTAAGTCATAATAATGAGAAACTTTCTCATAATTATGACTTAGTCATTATTATGAGAAACTTTCTCAATATAGTGAGATACTAATATGTCAGAATAATGAGAAACTTTCTCATAATTATGACTTAGTATCTCATATATTGAGAATGTTCTCATAATAATGACTTAGTATGTCAGAATGAGAGAATTTTATCGTAATAAGACTTAGCATCTAATAAACGAGAAACTTTCTCGTAATAATGACTTAACATCTCATAATAATGACTTACTTAAATGAGAAACTTTCTCGTAATAATGACTTCGTTTCTTGTTATTATGAGATGTTAATATTTATTACGAGAAAGTTTCTCGTTATATGAGAGCTAGTCATTATTACGAGAAAGTTTCTCGTTATTATGAGATACTCATTATTACATTATTATTAAATTTTCTCATTATGAGATACTAGATTACGAGAATTTCTCGTTATCTAGTCATTATTACGAGAAAGTTTCTCGAGAGATCTAGTGAAAGTTTCATCTACTAGTCATTATTACAAGAAAGTTTCTCATATGAGATACTAGATTATACAGAAAGTTTTCATTATGAGATAGTCATTATTACGAGAAAGTTTCTCGTTATTATGAGATGTTAAGTCATTATTACAAGAAAGTTTCTCATTATTATGAGATTTAGTCATTATTACGAGAAAGTTTCATAATAATGACTTTTCTCATTGTTACATTATTACGAGAAAGTTTCCATTACGAGAAAGTACTAGTCATCGATTATTACTAGGAGAAAGTTTCATTACATTATTACAGAAATATTATTATGAGATACTAGTCATTATTACGAAAGTTCATGAATGTTAAGTCGAAAGTTATTATCACGAGAAAGTGAGCTCGTTACATTATTACAAGAAAGTTTCTCATTATTATGAGACTAGTCAGAGAAAGTTTCTCATTATTACTTACGAGAAAGTTTTCAGACTCCTCAACTGTGGCGGAAACGGGCTTCCATAGGTAGTACTCAAATCAAGCAAAAGAAAAAAGTTTGACCAATCTGAGTGCTGGGTTCATTTCCCCAAATAGCAAGAGGTGATGATTGGCAAATGCGTACGGCCTATCATTAAAAAGAGCCTGCAGATCGACAGCTTCACAAAATCCCGCTCAATCCCTCCTTCCACTCCCGCCCTCTGAGAGTGACTGAATTCTCAAGCGAGGACAGTACAGTAGTCATGGTACTTCTAACTCCTTGAGGTAAACCAGTATAAAACGAGTAATGTTGGACAACAAATCTAAATAAAATGGAAATCGCTATATGGCTTAGTGATTATGAAAGTGCTGTGATGTGTGACTGACTGACAAGTGCGAGTCTGGAGAAACAGGCGTTTATTTATTTATTCTCAGTGTTGAGAAACGTAGCCTACATGTGTTGCATTATTGTGTTAATAATAACTAAAGCCTACTTATTTTGTATGAAAACTAGCACATTAGTTACTCATGCATTTAAAAGTACCCGTTGTCTCAGTGCTTTTTTTTACCTTGTTTTCCTTCATAAAATAAAATAAATCTCATTACAGTGCAACTATTTTAGCCCAACAAAAATAGTTCTAAAAAAGAGGGATTGAGTATTGGAAATCTGTGTAGTGAGTGTGATTTGTCTAGTCAAATGAACATAACTAACTGTTGTATAAGTTTATGGTAACATTCTCTCTTCACTCCTGTAGGACACACTTCGAGAATGCCCACCAGACGAGTACGCCTGCAATCTGAGCCTGCAATTCATCTCTCCTCTGTACTTTGTGAGTTTTGTTCTGATCAATGTCGTCATGGCAATAGCTGTGTCCCAATTCAGGGGCTGCGCACTTCGAAGTGCATGAAAGGGGTGGGGTTTTGGAGTGGAGGGTTGCCAGGTCTGCGCAACAAAACCATCCAAAAGTAGTGTAATCACAGCACAAGTGTAAAAGTATCCCAATCCCAGACGTGGCAACAATGAGCTGAGCGTCGTTACATGGCTAGCGGCTGTGTGACAGACAGAGACAGTTGATGTTTGTGTTGCATTTTAAAGTTTTATGACTTTCTATTGGGTTTTGACACGTTCACTGCCGACGACGATGGGACACTGGACCAAAATATGTATGGTTAAACTATGTAATGTTAGTTTTATATCGTTAGCAACCTTGTTTTTATTTTATGTTAAATGAAATGTTAACTGTGTCAGTTGTTTTAACTAAAAGAAATTGCACTGACATTTGAAAATATACCTGCTGAGCATGACTATTTGTAACAGGCAAGAATTTCAAAGCTATGATGACCAAGAAATTTGAATGGACCATAGATCTGTTTTGTATGTTCAAATATTTCAGATTTTTATATATTTATATAATGCGCTCCACCAGCATCTCCCTTCTCAGCCGAATGAAAGTGTACACAAATATGTTTTGTTGTTTTATATACTGATAATTTAAAATGTTATGCTATTTTTCTGATGTTAAATCTAAGTTCTGTTGTATATAGTTGTAAAAGGTACTTTAATGTAGCTTTAGAACGATGTATTTAATGTAAAAACATTTAATTTACATGATGAAAAAAATATATAGGCCTACGTATAATTTTACATGTAAAATTACAAGTTGCATAAAAGAAATAAACAATGAACAGAACAATTCTCTTTTATTTACACGTGAACATATGTATATATATATAAAATGTTTAACAGAATTACTCCGGCTCATTTACAAATAAATTACATTACAAATATATGTATACAACTTATGCATTTGCTAACTTAAATTAAAAAAACTGTAGAGAAATGACAAAATGACATTTAAATAATATTTATATCAACCCATTTTAATGGACTGGATTCGGTTCTTGAGAAAACGGGGGAAAAAGCTGCCTTTGAAGTGCGATTCACCGCGGCGCGAGGAGGGCTGACGTAATTCGAGAGCGACTTCAAGTGCACGCTCTCCGTTTCCCAGTGGAGTGAAGCATCGATCTTAAGACACTTCGCGGTCTACAATATCCCACAGTTCATTGCGCGCCAGTGACGACAGGAGTTCAGGTGTGAATTCAAATAAATGTAGCAATGCCCCGATTTCACCAATCAAACTGTAATATCCGTGATGTCCAAATCGTCAGTTTTTCATAAATGCAATATCTGTCTCTGAGATGGAGTGCAGTTGAATAAAATCCTAAAGTTCTGTACTTTAAATTTAGACTTAAATACAGAGTAAATGTATAAATATGAATGAATATATTTTCCAAATTAACATTTAATTTAACATAAAATAAAAACAAGGTTAACTTGCTAACGATATAAAACTAACCTTACATAGTTTAACCATACATATTTTGGTCCAGTGTCCCATCGTCGTCGGCAGTGAAGCATGTCAAAACCCAATAGAAAGTAATAAAACTTTAAAATGCACACACAAATGTCAACTGTCAGCTGTCTGTCACACAGCCGCTAGCCATGTAACGACGCTCGGCTCACTGTTGCCACGTCAGGGATTGGCATACTTTTACACTTGTGCTGTGATTACACTAATTTTGGGATGGTTTTGTTGTGCAGACCTGGCAACCCTCCACTCCAAAACCCCACCCCTTTCATGCACTCCGAAGTGTGTAGACCCTGAATTGGGACACAGCTATGAAGTCGACACTTTCTGCTTCCCGTAGTGACGCTCGCGCTGCGCTTGCATTTATCACAGCTGAAGTGAAATAAATGCAATATTTGACTAATACACTGATGTTTCAGAGACATTTTCATTCAATACTTTATGTACTGCTTACAGTGTCTGTTTTTACAAGAATAAAGATCAACATAAGCATATATTGTTTAAATGCTAATGTAGCAGGGTCTACGTTTTTTATCAGTTTTATTTTGATAAACATGACACAATACAACATCGCGACGACATGAAAAGAGCTTTAACTGTTATAAAAACACAGATCTTTGAGCATTACTGGAACTGAAGGCGTGACAATAAACACGAAACACACGTGATCGTTGTCATGTGGTGAAACCGGCCAATCGTGAAACAGCTGTGTCGTCATCACAGCTCGTGCAGGTCCTCTTGAGAAACTGCTTTGGCTGACTCGGGCGGCTGATCTCGAATCGCTCTCGTGGTACACTGAAGCCATACGTCACAGTCACATGGTGTCGGCGCTGTCTCAAGTCGGACAACATTTGTTACTGGCATGCACTGCTTCAAGTCAGCTTCAAGCTCGAACACACCTAATGTGTACTTTTTTTCTGAGAGTGTGAAAAAAAAAACTTCAGCTGCCTATGGCCTTAGTAATCCTCAAGAGCTTGATTAGCTTGTTCAGGTGTGTTTTAATTAAGGTTAGAGCTAAACTCAGCAGGACAGCAGCTCTCTAGGACAGAACCTGCCTATCCCTGTTTTAGGCAGTGCCCAGAGTATCATAACTACAACAGAGAGGGATTAGAGGTTATTGAAAGGATCAAAATAAGTAGTTTTTTTTTTTTTTTTTTTAAAGATCTTTTCTGTCTTTTGAATATTGCCAGGGATGCTGCATTCCGGATGAAGATCATTTCGTGCCTCTCTGTTGTGACGATTTGCACAGTTATTAATCAATTTATGGGTGGAATATGAATATCATAATTCATAAGGTTTTATGAATTATTATTATGCACATACCGACCCAAGGGGGAATTAACCATATATGGTGAATTAACTACAACAAATTATAATCAATCACATATATGATTAGTTCTGTTTTAACAATTATGTAGAGAACTATCGGTCCGTCCAGCAAACCGGTAAGTTCCACAGACTCTTACGACAGAAATATTACCTTCTGGCCACGAAGATAAATTTCTATGGTAGCATCCAAATGTAAAGCCAGGATATTAGAATCAGAACGTTAAAGTGACTAGGTTGTGGCTAAATGAGCAAGTGAACAAAATAAGCATGGATATGAATTTAATATATAGAACGGGTAATACAAAGGTTATACGGATAAATGGACACAAGTAGATACAAGTACATATAGGTGAAAGTAAAGGCAGAAACGAAAGAGATGATCAAAGCATGGCAAATTGCAACAGTCACCTTTAAGAGCCAGCAAGGAAACTCAGCATTTAAGATTGTAAAACGTTATACTTGCATAGGTTCGTTGGGGTGCTTAGAGTTTCGGAGCGCTCGATTTGATAGTTGTTTCTTCTCCCGGAGGTTGTTTCGGCGAAGTTTCAAACGAAGGTTTAACTGTTGTAATATGACCGGAAAATAAAGAAGAGAGTCCGTCTTGACGGCAGGAACTCGTGCAGAAAACTTGTGCATCCAAAAGACGTGTGTCCTGGTATTTTAAGGACAACAGGCCAGGACGCCTTCTTGATAACGTCCTCCAATGATAGCGTTGCAATTTGGCGGTTTTCCACATCTCTTTGTCCTGTCCAACGAGTTAATTTATGGTATGTTGAATCAGTGCATTTTCTTCATAGTATTATTAAACATTGAACGATGCATTTGACAGAAATGTAACGTACATGAGTGGATAGCTCGGACTCACAGCTTTACAGAGAGATCAAACTTGACAGGTGTCTCTCATCCCATAAAGAAGATACACTTTCTACTCTAATACTATCGTTTAACATGAAAACTAACCTACTACAGTCAATTCTACGATTCTACATTAGTAACACATACATGCAACAAGCACCATAGTGGCAGATACATTCATATTTGCAGGTATAATTTGTGTATACAGTCTTTATGTAGGGCTTTGTATGTGTGTGTGTGTGTCTGTGGGTGCGTGCGTGTATTTTCCTTTTTATGACCGTTTGGAATTCGGTCCTGTCTCCTCGAAACCTGATCCGTGGGTTTCGCATCTCCTTTGAAGTCACGAGGGAGTTTTGGGACTTATCGAAATAGTCATAAAAAGAGTCTCGTGATCCATTAGTGTCTGCCGGGCCGGAATCGATGTAAGATTTACAAACCAAAGGTCTGTGAATTGAGGCTTAAACAGTTTATGGTGGGACCTGCTCATCCTTGAGACTGTGCAGACCCTACACTGTGATGGTACCACAAGCCTTCACTCCTTTAATGAGTGTAGGCTTCTGGTAGGAGTGTAGACTCGTAAGAGTGAGTGGAAGTAGGAGGGCCTGAGCCTGTGGTAGATCTGTAAGCAAGCGTCAACGCCTTGAATTTGATGCGAGCAGCAAGTGTAGCCAGTGCAGAGAGATGAAGAGAGGCGTGACGTGGGCTCTTTTGGGCTAGTTAAGACGAGACGTGCTGCATGAGTAGTATCTAAATACATTATTTAATACAGAGATAGTATATTAAAAGCACATTTTAGTTCATATTTAATGCTGTCTCAAAATAGAACAGTTGAGTACACTTAGATGTTCTTAAGAAGTACTAAAGATGAATTTTTAGTATATTAAGTACAAAATGAGTGCACAAAAATACTAATACTAATGTACTTTAAGTACATTAAAGAAATGTACTTTTTTTCACCTGGGATCTGGGACTGCTGCTATCATGGTAATGCTACGATCTGAAGAATAACTTTATAATTTTCACCACGGAGATTTATGTCCCTGGCTGGCCTGAGTGGACTGTTGAGTGGGTTCTTCATCCCTACTTCACTCCTCCTCACTGCTGCTGCTGGCTCCTGTTGAGGAGGATGGTAATCAACATCCTCTACGGGGTCATCAATATCAAACCTCTGAGTCGTCCCCACGAATTGACTCCAGTAGTAATTCAAGTGGAGGAAGATGAAATTCAGAGGAATATGTTCTGGAAATGATATCATGAGAAAAATAAAAATCAATGTAAAGTTATTTATCACACATGCAATGTTCATTTATACTGTTGTAAACTATTGTTAACTGATGTTTTCTAACAAATTGTTCCAAAACTACTTTTCACAGTTACATTTTTGGCTCATATTTTTACATTTTCAACTAAGCTAAGTCCCATTGTCCACATTGTGGCCCCTAAGTGTAGCGGCATAGTAAATCTTTACTGTTATGAAAATTTGTCAATTTGCATACCATATTATTCATACAACACGATTATGCATAACTTAATGTAACGCGGTCCTACTAGCGTGTAGCACTCTTCTAACAAACTCTAGGTCACTGCATAAAACACTTGTGGAACCACATTAACCACTGGGGATTCCTTTGGACCAGAATCAGAAGATAAGGATCGTCTCACAGGAGCAAAGGTAAGTAATAAGTATAATAGTATAATCTAGTAATAGTCTGTAATCAATTAATCACACAGATAAGGTAGAATAAAGAACAAAGTCAATCAATATGGAAAAGAATGTAGTATATTGTTTTGATTGATTATTTTTAGTCTTCAATCCTTCTCTTTTAAGTTGCAATGAAATAACAAGTGAATTGAATAATAAAACCCAAAATAACAAAAGGGTATACAAATTTAAAACCCAAATCAAGGTTCAGATTCAGAATAAAAATAAACAAAACAGTAAAATAATAATAAATTTCACACACAATTTCAAAATCAGTGTCTGAAATCAGTTCCTCAAAGACATTCAGATTTAAATACTTTTAAAATCTTTTCACAATGAGCTTCAGTTTTTGCATTCAACTCAGTCTAAATGTCCAGTTGAGTTTAAGTTCAGTGTCTCAATTTCAAGTTCAAGAGTATAAAGCAATGTTCATCAAAAAGTGGAAGAAAAAAAATTAAATCCAGGAGAGAGAAAAAACAATGTTTTTATCCACTGAAGATCCAGGTAGAAAAAAACTCGGGGAAAAAAAAAAAAAAAAATCAAAGCAAAAATAGTTTGATCCTACCAGTTCGGCAGACTTCACGCTCTTTTGTTTGATTCTACCAGTTCGGCAGACTTCACGCTCTTTTGTTTGATCCTACCAGTTCGGCAGACTTCACGCTCTTTTCTCTCTGTTTCCAGGTACGAGAGGATGGTTTGGCTCGCCAGTCCCGACCGGAATGCGAATATTCAGCAAGGACAGGATTCAGGAACACAATTCTCACAAAGAAAAAAAAAAACCCAGCCTTGTAACAACAAAGCCAAAATGAAACATTAATGTCATTGTCCAAATAAATAATTTCAAATTAAATCAAACTCTCTGTATAAATCATTTGCACATACATGAGAACATACATGCTAATTCACCATGTGCTCAATCCAACACTAGGGCCTATGCACAGTGTTAGCAAACTAGCACCGCATGGCGCGCATTTCACATTAAGAAATTCCTTCCGTCTAACACGTAAAACATCTTATAAACCTTTAAACACGACTATATACAATCGTATATCATACTGATACACTTTTAAAGCATTTTTGAAAACTTTTACATCACTTTTTACCCGTTAAAATTCCTTTTTCACATTACAATTCACAGTATTCACAATCAAAATAACTAAATACACTTTTTATAACGAAGTTGTACTCACCAAGGAGAAGTATAAATCAGAAAACAAAAATAAAGTTGTTTCTCCCCAGAAAAGATGTATATTATATCTTATTGCGTCAGTCTCGTCATGTCCGGTTCAAACGTCGTCACACAATACTATTCTCAAACAGTCGAATTTCTAAAAGTTATATAATCACAGATATACATTCAACTTGTTAATAATCTATCGCTGGATTATTAAACAAAGGATTTTAATCACAATTTGTGCAACTGCGTCTTCTCTCGTTCAAGTTCACTCTCGTTCTGCCTGCTTGTCCGCTAACTTTCGGCAAGGGGCGGGACTAACTTTTCACCTCACCAATGAGCAATCGGCTCAAGAGCATTTCTAAATTTAATTTATAAAGCAATTTTACTGCATTTTTCTTCTTTCTTTTTTATATATTTATATATTTTATAACAATAATAGTTATATAAAATTGCAAATAAATGCTAGTGACCTAGGTTAATGACCTGGGTTACACTCTCCCCTCCTGAATGTATGCAGGTCCCTCTGCATGCTGGAATTCAGATGATTTCAACAGGAGTGTAAGTTCTAGAAGGATTCAGATCTTCCAAAGTAGTAGTAATGGCTGTACTCAGACTGGAAAACAGGGACTGAATAACTAAACTGAGAGGATTACCCAGTTGCGGGTAATGAAGTCTTTTTGGAGCATCACATTGTCTGCTTGAACGTCTGAGAAGTTCAGTTTCAGTTTCCTCACTCTGGTTCTCTTGAGAGTCTTTGAGAGTGGTGCTTTCTCTTTGAGTGGAAGTGCTACTTTCATCTCCTCTATTTGTATTTTCAGGTGATTCACTATTAGCATCTGGTTGCTCTTGATCTGTAACCTGTGCCATTTCTCTTCCAGATTCCACAACCGAGCTTTCATCAAGAACTTCAACTTCAGGCTGACCTGATAGGCTCTCCTCTACCGGTTGCCCTGGAGTAGGATGATCGTCTTTCTCAGCATTGGAGGATTCCACATCAGGTAAGTCTCTAGGTAAGTCTCTATCCACAGGATCTTTCGGGATAAGATGTTCTTCATCCTTTTCCATCACATGTTCAGCACCAGGTAAGTGGACTGTTCTTTTTCTGTTGGAAGGAGGAATTGGTTTTGAGTTAGACAGAATTCTGGTTTCAATCTCGAAGGACTTTCCAGGATCATAATAGTCCACTGGATTACAGTCTGACTCCGACTGCTCACTCATGCTTTCCATCTCCTCAGGTTCCTCAGCACATCTGGCTCTAGTTCTGGGTTTTGGAACCACTTTTCTTTCGACAGGTTCATCAGACGCACTTTTCGACAGGAATCCACAAGGCAGCAGAAGATCCCTGTGCAGAGTTCTCAGAGGTCCATCCTTTCTTTCTGGTTTTACTGTGTAAACGGGTAAGTCACCTGCTTTCTTTGTTACCACGTAAACATCAGGTTCCCACTTATCTGCAAGCTTGTGTTTGCCTTTCAGCCGTACATTTTTCACAAGTACACGATCACCGACTTCAAGAGTGGAGGCAACAACACGTTTGTCATACCTCTTCTTGTTTCGTTCCGCTACCTTTGCAGCATTTCTGGTTGCAACCTTGTAGCTTTCTTCTAGTCGGTTTTTGAGACCTTGGATGTACTTGGAGTGGGATTCAGACTGTCCATTCACAGGTAAACCAAATGCAAGGTCAATCGGTAGTCGTGGTTGTCTCCCGAACATTAGTTCATATGGGGAGAATCCTGTCACATCACTCTTAGTGCAATTGTATGCGTGCACTAGAGGTTTGACATACTCTTTCCATCTTGATTTTTCCTTGTTGTTCAAGGTTCCCAACATCTGTAGAAGTGTTCGATTAAAGCGTTCTACCGGGTTGCCTCTCGGATGGTAGGGAGTGGTTCTGATCTTGGATATTCCAGCACATTTGCACAGCTCTTTAATTGTGCGTGACTCAAAGTCTGTACCTTGATCGCTATGGAGCTTTTCCGGGAATCCATAGTGCACCAGAAAATTGTCCCATAGACACTTGGCTACTGTCTGGGCCTTCTGATTCCGCGTTGGTACAGCAACAGCGTACTTGGTGAAATGATCAGTTATCACCAGTATGTCTTTGGTGTTACTTTGGTCAGGCTCTAGTGACAGGAAATCCATACAAACTAGCTCTAGCGGTCTGCTGGTTCTGATGTTCACCAAAGGAGCGGCTTTCTCTGGCAGAGTCTTTCGTCGAACACAACGCTCACAGGTTTTGACCTTCTTTTCTACTGCTGAGGCCATCTTAGGCCAGAAGAATCTTGTTCGACAAGGTCAAGAGTACGCTCGATGCCCATGTGACCCATTTCATTATGGAGTTCCTTCAAGACTGTAGCACGAAGATCAGCAGGTAAAGCCAGTTGGTATGACGAATCTCCTTGCTCTTGTCTTCTCCTCAACAGTATACCATTTCTCAATTCCAGACGATTCCATTCTTTGAACCATGGAATTAATTCAGGTGGAACGGACTTGAGACAGGGCTTTTCCTTGGATTCCAGTTGTTGGATGACAATTTTGATTTCTGGATCCGTTCTCTGTCTTTCCCGCAGGTCTTCCTCAGACAGTTTGGGAATCTCGGTGAACTGATAAGTATCTTCTTGTTGGAAGGCTTTCGGTAAAGCATCCACATCAACAGCAAGGGATTCCACTAAAGTCACAGAGGGGTGTAAAGAATTAGGATCATCACAGGACTGATCAATTTGATGACGTTCACAGATAGCTGTTACGACTTCTGCAGGAACAACCGTTGATGAGTTTTCTGTCAGGTGATGGTAAGTAAACTGTCTAATTCTTTCCCTTTCTTTCTGTGTTTCCAGGTCATCAGGAACTTCCTCTTGTGGACGTCTCGACAATCCATCCGCATCCTGATTCCTACTTCCAGCCCGGTATTGGATTTTGAAGGTAAAGGTTGACAGACTCGACAACCACCTGTAGCTGGTAGCATCCAGTTTTGCGGAGGTTAAGATGTATGTCAGCGGGTTACTGTCAGTTACCACGGTGAAGTCAGCTCCATACAAGTAATCATTAAATTTGGCAGTAACGGCCCACTTCAATGCCAGAAATTCTAACTTGTGTGCTGGATATTTTGCTTCACTTCTGGTAAGTCCACGGCTTGCAAAAGCAATGACTCTCATCTGTCCATCTTGTTCTTGATACAGTGCTGCACCAAGGCCGCTGGTACTGGCATCAGTGTGTAAGACATATGGCAGTTCGGGGTTGGCAAATCCTAACACTGGAGCAGATGTAAGTTTTGCAATGACAGTGTCAAATGCTTGCTGACACTCTTTGGACCATCTTTCTCCAAATTGTCCCTTTGGATCGAAGTAGTGCTTACTCTCATCCATCTTCTTTCTGCGATCTTTTTGCAGTGGAGGATATCCAGCCGTAAGATCGTTAAGAGGCTTCACGATCTTTGAATAGTCCTGTACGAACCTCCTGTAGTAACCTGAGAATCCGAGGAAAGATCTTAACTCCTTTAGATTCTTCGGTCTTGGCCAGGTTTTCAGGGCTTCTACTTTCGAAGGGTCAGTCTCCACTCCATTCTGGGATACAATATGGCCCAAGTATCTGACAGCTGTTTGACAGAACTTACACTTTTCTGGTGAAAGTTTTAACCCAAACTCTCTGAGTCTTTGAGCACTTGCATCAATCTTGTTTCATGTTCCTCTAAAGTTTTCGAGAAAACTATGAGGTCATCAATAAACACAAGTACTTCCTTCCGGTTCAAGTCTCCCATACAACGCTCCATTAGCCGTTGAAACGTGCTAGGTGCATTGGTGATTCCTTGCGGCATCCGGTTAAATTCCCAGAAACCTAATGGGCATACGAAGGCTGTTTTTTGCTTATCAGACTCTTCCATCTCAATTTGATAATATCCGGACTTCAAGTCAAGGACTGAGAACCATTTTGATCAAGACTGAGAAAGCTTCTTCTAAGTTAGGAAGGGCATAGGCATCCTTTATGGTCTGGGAGTTTAATTTCCGGAAGTCAATGCACAGACGCACAGAGTTATTCTTCTTCCGAACAACGACTATTGGAGACGAAAATGGAGATTGACTCCCTGATGACACCTGAAGAAGCTGGAAGATGACCTGACTGCGTCCACATCTTGGGGGTGAATTGGTCGAGCTCTGTGCTTGAATGGTGTCTCATCACTGAGCTTAATTCGGTGCTTCACTTTGTCAGTGTGACCATAATCCAGATCATGTAACGCAAAGACGTCAGACGTGGAGTTCAACAGGGATGTTATCTTATTTTTCCACTCTTGCGACAGAGGAGAATCTCCAAAGTCAATTGGAATGTTTGATTGAAGTTCTTTCATTTTTCACTTTCAGCATGAACTTTGGGTAACTGTTTCTCCATCACTCGCTGAACTGCATGGACTTCAGCTATTACAGTCTTTGGGGAAATCACTAGGTCAGTTTGAGTGTCATTCCTGACTACAACTGGCAACTGAGCAAAGCGTTGCCCTGAAGGTAGACTGTGCAGAGAGCTTGCTACTAATAGGCCACTAGGTAAGGATGTTGTGGTAGGTTGTTCCACTGACACCCACTTTTCAAAGAGAGGGGCTTTCACTTGAATAAGTCCATTCAGAACTACAGTGCACCCTGCTGGTACAACCTCTTGTTTGTTCCCCTTCAGCTTTACACACGCCACAGTTCCACTGAAAGCTTGTCGTTTCCTCTTCTCAAGTACATTTATCACAGCTTGATAACCATAGCAAATTGACTTGAGGGTGGTTGTGTTCTCTTGAGTGCAGTTGGTGTATAATACATCAAGTGAATTGGTACCAATTAGGATCTGTGGTATGTTCGTCAAGTCAGGGACTACCAGAGCTAAGGTTGGGACTTCTGCTTCCACCCCAAGGAAATTTTCGGGAAACTTCAGGTTAAGCTCGACATAACCCAAATAGGGTACAACTTGTCCATTGGCTCCCTCTACTTCTAGAAGATGATCCAAGGATTTCATGGGATGCTTGCATAAGTATTTATCATAGTAGGACTTAGGAATGGTTGTCACCTGCGATCCGGTGTCTAGGAGGCAGTTCACTTCTCTTCCTTCAATTTGGATTCTGGCAGTGCACCTTGTTCCTACTAAGCCGGTAGGTAATCCATGATATGGGGACTCATGAGCATGCTGGTGAAACAGATATCCATTCTTCGTAGGGCATTGTTCTCTTCTAGTCTCTGTCCGCCCTGCAACAGAGACGGACTTCAGTTTAAAGACTTAGAGTTGAAAGCATTCTGAAGGTCCCATTTGGCCTGTCGCTCTCTTAACTCACGGCGCTTCTCATCCACTTTGCGAGGGTTTGCATCATTCTCACAGTTAACAGCAAGATGTCCATCCTCTCCACAATGGAAGCAATAACCAGGACGGGGTCTGTTGTGCGACTGCCAGGTGGGTCTTGGGTTCTTGTTCAGCTCAGGTTCTCTAGGTTTGGGCCGGTATTCCACAGGGAAAGTGCTCAAAGCTGGAGACTTCTCTTGACGCTCCCCTTGAAATCTTGGGACAAGATGAGCTTGAAGCTCAGCTATCTTCTGTCTTAACTCAGAAATTTCATCCACCTTGGGGCTCTTTTCTTTGCGAACAGGCTCGGTCTTCATCATGGTAATTTGTGCTTGAAGTTTTGCGACTTCTTTCTTCAGACTTTCAACTTCAGACTTTTCAGCTTTGCTTTTAGGCTTAACTGATTTCTGCTTTGCACTTAACTGACTTTGTAATTCATCATTGGGCTCACCAGGTATGTCGGTGCAGTATACAGACTGTTGGTGAGTCGCTGGCCGTTTTAAGTGGAACAGGAGCATGTCTGTTTAATCCAAGATGCTTCCTCATCCTTTCTTCTTTCAGTGACTGCTTGTCTTCTGCAGTACGAATAAGTACCACAAATTCAGCGAAAGAAGGGGGTGCATCTTTCTTTCCTTCCAGCTGCAGATCAGCAATCAAGCTGTTGTCCCAGCAACCCCTGCAAAATTGCTTGAGGAGACAACGGTTCCGTTCAGCTTCAGCAATTCCACCTCGTCTAATTGCAGTGCTCAACATCACATGAAGACGGTGAAGGTAGGTGGAAGGTTTTTCACCTTGATTTTGCAGGGCACCAATGAACTTTGCAAACAGTTCATCTCCGTCCTCCACTGAGCCATAGACAGATTCCAGCACCTTCAAGCAATGTGATGGCAGAGCATGTGGACTAATGTGCTTGACGACATCCGAAGCTGGAGGCAGCAAACTGTCAAGAATTTTGCCCGTCTTGTGTAAATCAGAAAGAGACTGGTCATTCAATAGGAAATCCACACTGGCACGCCAGGTGTCGAAGTCAGGTTCGTGGCTGGGCCGAGGAATTCGTCCAGAGAAGGCTTTGAGACGAAAAGCAACATGTGAAGAAGACATGGAATCACTGGTCCTTACTACGTGCTCCATAACTACTCGTTGAATTCCTGGTGGATTCAAGGTACTGGTTGGTATGTTCAAGCTCATGGTTTCGGAAACACTGGCATCAGGACTCCTCATATGGTAATATGACGGTGCTGATGCACTCTCCTTGGCAGGGTTTTCAGCTTCTCTTGTATGCATATTGCTGTCATTCACCGGCTGTTCCAATTCTGGCTCAGATACAGAAGATTCTTTTCTGGGAACATTAATGTGGAAATCTTTTGCAACTCACACTGAAGTACTTCCTGCAGTGTTTTTCCGCTGGCTCGGGCAATGGCCTTCAGATTCTCCAAATAACCTTCAGTAACACTACTATCTGCTGCAGGTGTGTACACACTTCCCAAACTGCGCACATGAAAGACAATGTTAGCATCGACAGTGCTTGTGATGGTCATAGGCAGTGCAGACTCCAAATTGTGCATAGCAGAGTCATAAGAAAATTCCACAATAGCACTTTGGTGGTGCTCTGAGTTGGGATCGTCAATAATTATGTTGCGTTTGATGGATCCATATTTCATTAAGCAGGCTTTCTAATTCTTGATCAGGATCTGAGAGAGTTAAGCCACTTACAATGACTGATTTCTTGACGTCAATGTTCACGTTTCACAGCTTCCATTTTTGCTTGTAGAACTGATTTTCTTTGAAGAGAAGGGGGGCTTATTTTTTTTTTTTCTTAAGCTCTTTATTGACTGTTGTGGTTATCAAGTTGACTAATAACTATTACACTATGCTGTTATTTTGCTCCTGGCTGGTGGCTCGCCAAGTTTTTCGTGTAACGCGGTCCTACTAGCGTGTAGCACTCTTCTAACAAACTCTAGGTCACTGCATAAAACACTTGTGGAACCACATTAACCACTGGGATTCCTTTGGACCAGAATCAGAAGATAAGGATCGTCTCACAGGAGCAAAGGTAAGTAATAAGTATAATAGTATAATCTAGTAATAGTCTGTAATCAATTAATCACACAGAATAAGGTAGAATAAAGAACAAAGTCAATCAATATGGAAAAGAATGTAGTATATTGTTTTGATTGATTATTTTTAGTCTTCAATCCTTCTCTTTTAAGTTGCAATGAAATAACAAGTGAATTGAATAATAAAACCCAAAATAACAAAAGGGTATACAAATTTAAAACCCAAATCAAGGTTCAGATTCAGAATAAAAATAAACAAAACAGTAAAATAATAATAAATTTCACACACAATTTCAAAATCAGTGTCTGAAATCAGTTCCTCAAAGACATTCAGATTTTAAATACTTTTAAAATCTGTTTCACAATGAGCTTCAGTTTTTGCATTCAACTCAGTTTAAATGTCCAGTTGAGTTTAAGTTCAGTGTCTCAATTTCAAGTTCAAGAGTATAAAGCAATGTTCATCAAAAAGTGGAAGAAAAAAAATTAAATCCAGGAGAGAGAAAAAACAATGTTTTTATCCACTGAAGATCCAGGTAGAAAAAACTCGGGAAAAAAAAAAAAAAAATCAAAGCAAAAATAGTTTGATCCTACCAGTTCGGCAGACTTCACGCTCTTTTGTTTGATTCTACCAGTTCGGCAGACTTCACGCTCTTTTGTTTGATCCTACCAGTTCGGCAGACTTCACGCTCTTTTCTCTGTTTCCAGGTACGAGAGGATGGTTTGGCTCGCCAGTCCCGACCGGAATGCGAATATTCAGCAAGGACAGGATTCAGGAACACAATTCTCACAAAGAAAAAAAAAAAAACCCAGCCTTGTAACAACAAAGCCAAAATGAAACATTAATGTCATTGTCCAAATAAATAATTTCAAATTAAATCAAACTCTCTGTATAAATCATTTGCACATACATGAGAACATACATGCTAATTCACCATGTGCTCAATCCAACACTAGGGCCTATGCACAGTGTTAGCAAACTAGCACCGCATGGCGCGCATTTCACATTAAGAAATTCCTTCCGTCTAACACGTAAAACATCTTATAAACCTTTAAACACGACTATATACAATCGTATATCATACTGATACACTTTTAAAGCATTTTTGAAAACTTTTACATCACTTTTTACCCGTTAAAATTCCTTTTTCACATTACAATTCACAGTATTCACAATCAAAATAACTAAATACACTTTTTATAACGAAGTTGTACTCACCAAGGAGAAGTATAAATCAGAAAACAAAAATAAAGTTGTTTCTCCCCAGAAAAGATGTATATTATATCTTATTGCGTCAGTCTCGTCATGTCCGGTTCAAACGTCGTCACACAATACTATTCTCAAACAGTCGAATTTCTAAAAGTTATATAGTCACAGATATACATTCAACTTGTTAATAATCTATCGCTGGATTATTAAACAAAGGATTTTAATCACAATTTGTGCAACTGCGTCTTCTCTCGTTCAAGTTCACTCTCGTTCTGCCTGCTTGTCCGCTAACTTTCGGCAAGGGGCGGGACTAACTTTTCACCTCACCAATGAGCAATCGGCTCAAGAGCATTTCTAAATTTAATTTATAAAGCAATTTTACTGCATTTTTCTTCTTTCTTTTTTATATATTTATATATTTTATAACAATAATAGTTATATAAAATTGCAAATAAATGCTAGTGACCTAGGTTAATGACCTGGGTTACATTAACAAGAATCAACAATTAAATTTAATTGGATTTTTTTACCTTGAGGACGTTTTGGTCTAGTGACGCTTCCTGACTTTTCAGATGTTGTCTCCACCATCTTGAAATATGTATGTAAAGTGTTTTTCTCTTCTGGCACCGCTAGACAGCAGCGCAAGTGTCCAAGTTTGTGTACAAACAGGTTCCAGTTAACTTAAACAGAATTAAGTATTATGGTGCACACAACCAAAAATGTGATGTCCACGTATGTGGACGCCAGGTTGTAGGAGGTTCAGAAGTGCATTGTCATTTTATATATTGTATTGCTATTTTTCCTGATAAATTTTAAAATGATTTTTGCTACCCATATGCTTCCATAACTTTTGGCCTAAACGAACGTCCCACGTGGCGGGAAGCATTTATCGTTAGCCTAAAGTCATTAACAACCCTGTTTCAATTACAATGATTAAACACACCTGGAAAATCCTCGAAATTTTCTCGGCCCACATGTCCTCGAGTCTCAAAGACACTCTTTTATTCCCTTTTATCAGCACATATGTCATATTTGCAAGTTAAATGTTAATGTAAAGATGCAATCAGATAAAGAAGATCGACAGCTATGACGAAGATGGCGATGGCGCGGTAGGGGTGGGCGGATGGATCTTAAAGAAGTAATTCATAGAGGAGTAGTGATTAACTTCCAGCCATTTCCACGGGAAGTAGGGATGCTGAGGGTGCGGCGTTAAGTAAATTTAAATATTGCACCAAATAAAATTAATTTTGTTAATTTGTATGTTCATAAAAGTTCATTGAAAATGTTGCCTAGCTATAAATCTACGATTAAAACGTTCTAAATTGGAAAAAGAAAAGAAAAAAACATTAACATCAAACAGAAGCGCATATCTGTAGTGGAGCATTATGCAATCGGTTTATAAAAATCTTTTATCAATATCTGGTTTACATAGTCCAGTGTGGTCCAGCCTATTCTGTCCTGCTCAGTTTCCTCGTCTGTGGACCAGATGCATTTTGTTACTATAGCAACCCCTCTGTCACTTTAGCTTCTCAGGGAGGAGTGTGTAAAATTAATGACAAATGTAAGCTGCTGGTATAGGTTGTGAGCTTTAATTACAACTTTATTTCTTAATTAAAACCAGAAATCCGTTACATCAGTGAAATGATCATGCGCATTTAAACCATAGAGACATCATTGTGACGTCACCGCGCTACAGATTTGGCGTTAACTTTGTTTGTTTGTTTGTTTTTTTACTTTTCTGGTGTGCCATGGAGTCCATATTAGATCCATACGTAGGTATCATACGAAACATGATGCATAATGGATGCACGGACCAGCAAGTGTCAGATTTCTGCAATTTAATTGTGACATTTCAAAGGACGCGAGGAAAGGAAACGAGGATGCACAAATAAGAATTGAGAAGCACCCTCATCTCGTGGACTTAAATTGCGCGTGCTCGCAGAGTCTATGAGTCCGTAGGCCGTCCCATTCAGCATTTTAACTCTCTGAAGTGTGCTCAGCAGCGCCCCCTTTGTACCCTTGAAGCGGTCTTCCGCGAAGCCCGCATAGATGCAGGCTCCGCACACTTTAACTACCCAGGAATCCTTGCGAAATGCCAATCAGACAACGGATGGGAGGAGATTTCGCTCAAGAGCAATTGATGACATGAAAGAAAATATTTAAATGTAGGTATCATTACGTTTTTATGACCTAGGTGTACATTTTACCAGTTGTTACCTACAGTTTATACAACATTATGGTCATCGACCAGTGGTTGATATCTCAAACATAATAATAGCGCGTTGATAATACGATCGCATTATGATTCATTAAATAATAGAACCGAATGTCAGGGCTTTAATGAGTCATATGTAAACCTAGTATTTATATTTAAACCTGAACGCATCTAGCCAAGGTTTTGAGTAAGTGGTGAATTGTGTTCATCACTTT